>CABHPP010100302.1:0-24993 GCA_902168425.1 Peromyscus attwateri
GCTGGGCCCTCACCGGGACTCTTCCTGCACATCCTGCTTCTGGCCACTTTTAAATTTTTCCCTTTGTCTCTAGTGTCCTTAGGTTTTCATGTACGTGTCACTGTGGGTTTCCTCTTATTTATTCCAGCTGGGACTTGTGCTTCCGCAGTCCGTGGGTTGGCTTTTCATCAACTATGGAAAACTTGAAGCTATTAACACATCAAATATTTCATCTTCAAACTGTCTTTTGACAAATCCAATTAAATGTTAACATCTTTTTGTTCTACTCTCTGTGTTTCTTAATATAGTTCTTGTGTTTTCTCTTTCTTTGTCTTTTCTCTATTCTGGGCAATGTCTTCATGTTTATCTTCCAGTCACTAATTTTTCTCATCAGCGGATTCCAGTCCCAATTCTAATATATTTTTCGGTTCTGGGTGTTCAACTTAGCTCCTTTTACAAATCTATGTGGTCATTTTGATACTGTCACACCTTATCCTTATATACAGTTTCATTTTGTTCCTTGGCAACTATCCATCTCAATTTTACAGCCCATATTTCAATACCTACAATGTTTGTAGTTTTAATTTTGGAGCTTGCAAATTTGCTATTACTCATGATATCCTGGATTTTTGTGTGGTTTTTACTTTTTAATTGTGAACACGTGTGGTGGGATGTCATGATATGTTATTGTCGGTCACAAAAGACCTTTCCTTCTTCTTAATGTATCCTGCTGCCCAAATCTGTATGTACCCAGCATCCAGAAAGCCTAAGACTCTGAGGGGGGACTGAGCAAAGACATGCTAGACAGAAAAAAGTGAAGTATGCGTACTTCTAATAAGATAAAACGGGATAGCAGGGAGACTTGACTTTACATGTAGTTCAGAATTGGATCTTTATAAGAGAATGGCTATTTAAATAGCAGACATAAGACTATTTCAGGGGTCATCCATTGTGAGGAATGACTAAAGGAATTATGGATCTAGATTTCATTCAAGAAGCAAGGAAAGACTAGGCCTATAACATGAGATAGAATAAGGAGAAATAAAGTTACCTAGTTCCCTTCACTTCGGCTAAACCCAATCTAAGTTGTTACATACTTTTAATTCAAAGAAGTAAGAAGTAGGCTGATTTCAGAATCTCCTGGCGAGACATTCTCTTGACAGAGACATCCTAATTCTTATCATACCATGTAGGTGAAAGTTCCATTCTCTGCTGAATTGGTTTTAAGCATTTCCTGAGTGCCTTTCAGGTGGCCTGAGATGATGACTCACCCAATATGGCAGGAGTAGAGGAGCTGGCCAGCCCCGGGGAGGGACATTGAGTTATCTCCACACGCCATCTAGTGGCATACATTCACCGGAACGCCTGACTCTCAACTTTCCAGGAGTCACCGTGCTGGACAGAGGCAGGAGTGCATGGGTCTTAAAAAGCTGTATCTATACCATCCTTAGATGAAGATGAAGTGGAGACTCCCAGAAGGGGAGAATCAGTTTCCTCCAGGGACAGGCTATGTGGATAGGATGTCTAATCACAAGTGCTAATCACAACAGTCTACCTTAAAAACATAATACGGAAAATTCTAAATTCAAAAACCACACAGAAAAGCTTACCACCTCCACATGGATAGCTCTTGGTACACATAAAATGATTTGCTGAAAGTTAATTCACCTATGCTCCTTAAAATTTTATTTTAAAAAAGTTGAGAACTTCATATATGAGAACTGTACACACATCACTGCTACTCCTCCGTATCCCTTCATGCCCCCCCTCCCAAATTTATGATCTCTAACCACTATTGTTATACACTCGGTGCATACGCATGCACACATGCATATAAACCTACTGAGTCCATTTAGCGTTGCTCAGAGGTACGTGTGTCCAGGTGCCCCATTACATTAGCACATCGTGCAGACGTATCATTTATAGATTGCAGGGTTTGTGGCTGGGTTCGTTTTTTATCTTTCTCCTCTAGTAGCATGAAGAGCATCTTCTAGTACCATGGATACTAGTCTGTAGGAGTCAAGGTTCTAGGTAGACACCAGCTCGACTTCTCCATGTTCAATAACCATGTTATATAGGAACACATAGGGCCTTACCATCAGTTTGTGAAGAGCAACCAACACCCTTGGCAATAGCCTGGGTTGTTTGGGGTGTCCATGGGGCCCCTTTGGCCAACAACTTGATTAGATGTTACCCATTCCCAGTACTGGAAGCTTCATTTGCTGACGAGCCAGCTGGGGCTCCATCTCCCCTATTTGGTGTTTCCAGTAGATTTGTTACATGTACGCATGTATTTTAAGAAGCTTCTACAGTGTTAGGTTTCCATATAAGACTTTGACTAGCCCTTAGTTTTAGCTGTCTCACCCCGCATTCCCTCCTTACTCCCTTCTTTCCTCCCCTCCCCACTTGGTCCTCCCATTCCAGTCTCCTGTGTGTGTGTGTTCACTCCTTGGAAGGGATTAGGAGGTGTGGTCTGGTTGGGGGAAGTGTGTAACGGGGGTGGGGGGTGGGGGAGGGTGGGGGGTGGGGCTTTGAGGTTTCAAGGACCCAAGCCTGGCCCAGTGTCTCTCTCTTTCTGCTGCCTGCGGACCCTGATGTAGAATTCTCAGCTCCTTCTCCTGCATCGTGTCTGCCATGCTGTGCTGAAACTGTAAGCAATCCCCAATTAAATGTTTTCCTTTATAAGTGTTGCTATGTTCATGGTATCTTTTCACAGCAATAGACCTTTGACTAAGGCAATACCATATTTGTCTTTTGGGGTCTGGGTTACCTCACTTAGGATGATTTTTTTTCCTAGCTCCATCCATTTACCTGAGAATTTATTTCATTCTTTTCTTTCTTTCTCTCTTCCTTTCTCCCTTCCTTCCTTCCTTTCTTCCTTCCTTCCTTCCTTCTAATGGCTGAGTAATATTCTTTTCCATGTAAATATTCTGTTTAAATGTACGACTTTTGTTTTTTCTTTCTTTCTTTTTTTTTTTCAAGGCAGAGTTTCTCTGTGTAGTTTTGGTGCCTGTCTCGGATCTCGCTCTGTAGACCAGGCTGGCCTCAAACTCACAGAGATCCACCTGGCTCTGCCTCCCAAGTGATGGGATTAAAGGTGTGTGCCACCACCAGCCAGTGTACCACATTTTTTAAAGTACAGTCATCCATTGATAGGCATCTAGGCTGTTTCAAATTTCTGGCTATTATGAATAAAGCAGCAGTGAACATGGATGAGCAAGTGTCTCTGTAGTAGGACATAGAATCTTTTGGGTTTATGTCCAAGAGTGGTGCAGCTGGATCTTGAGGTAGATCTATTTCCAGCTTCCTGAGGAACTGCCACGCTGATTCCCATAGTGGCTGTACAAATTTTCCCTCCCACCAGCAATGGATGAGTGTACCCCTTACTCTGCATCCTCACCAGCATCAGATGTCATATTGGTCTTGGCCATTCTGACTGGTGTAAGGTGAAATCTCAAAGTAGTTTTGATTTGCGTTTCCCTAATGACTAAGGATGTTGAACATTAAGTGTTTCTCAGCCATTTATGTTTCATCTTTTTAGAACTCTCTGTTTAGATCTGTACCCCATTTTTAATTGGGTTATTTGGGGTTTTTTTTTAAGATCTTTATATATTTTAGGTATTAGCCTTCTATCCCATGTGTAGTTGGTAGAAATCTTTTCCTATTCTGTAGGCTGCTGCTTTATCCAAATGATGGTGTCTTTTGCCATGCAGAAGCTTCTGCTTCTCAGTTTCATGAGATCCCATTTATTAATTGTTGATATTAGTGTCTGTGCTCTTGGTGTTCTGTTTAGAAAGTCTTTGCCTTTTCTGGCACTGCTCTGGTGACCAATGAACCTGAAGCTAGAAAGGCCGGAGACCTAGAGGAAACCCAAATACTACTTTTCTGCTAAAGAAATAGCAATAAAACAACTCCTAAAGGCATTCTGCTGTGCTCATAGATCAGTGCCTTGCTCAGCCATCATCAGATCAGCTTCCTCCTGCAGGAGATGGGAACAAGTACAGAGACCCTCAACTGGACAGTGTGCAGAGAGTGAGAAACCTTGGAACACTCAGTCCTAAATGGGATGTCAGCATCAAATCCCTCCCCTCAGGGCTCAGGCAACTAAATATTGTAAGAGTCAGTGGTGATGGAAGACACCGAGGAAACAAGGCCTTTGAGACACAACAGAGCGGATGATGCACAGTACCCACACAGGTCTGAGCCTGATGGGGTCTCAGTGCTGAGAGGGGAAGTAGACAGACGCTGTCTCCAGTTGACAACCACTCTCGAGGGAAAAATTAATTTTATCCAGTGGAATCTCACTGGGTATACAACCCACACCGAAGGGCAGGCCCTTCATTGGGATTTTTGGGAGACTTTTTTGTTTTGTTTTGGTTTTTTTGGTCTCATAATGCTTTGGGCATTTTATTTTTAAACTTTACAGGTCTTTGCTTATATATTATGATTTCTGGCTTTGTGTGTTTATGGGATTTCTCTGTGTATGAATGTGTGTAGCTGTGCATCTCTGTGTATTTCTTGGGCTTTTTCTTTGACTCTTTTTTCTGTTTCTTTGTTTGTCTTGTCCTCTTCTGGTTTGTTTGGTTTTTAATTTATTTTATTTTATTATTTTTCTAGATGCCTGTTTGTTTTCCAATGAGAGAGGAAGAAGGGGTTTTGATTTGGGTGGGTGGGCGGATCGTGGAGAGGACCTGGGAAGAACTGGGGGAGGGGAAATCACAACCAGAATATATTCTATGAAAAAAAAATCTATTTTCAATTAAAAGAGAATGACATTAAAATAATCTTTTGGTTACACATGGTAGAAAGCCAATTCAGGCTAAGTTTTTGTTTTTTTTTTTAACAGAAGGGCTGGAAGTGGCTTATTAGAAAGACCCTGGAGTGACCTGAGGAGCGGAAGGTCTATAGGAGCTGATCGCCAGCAGTCCAAGAGGAACATTTTGCCAATGTATTTAACCAGACAGGAGAAGAACTTTGCTTTAGAGAACAATCCTAGGCTGTGATCTACCCAGATTGAGTCACATGTCCATATTTTTTTTTCTGGAGCTGAGGACCGAACCCAGGGTCTTGCGCTTGGTAGGCAAGCACTCTACCACTGAGCTAAATCCCCAACCCCTCACATGTCCATATTTTAGATAATCACGGTGATCATAAACAGGCAAATCCACTTATGATCAGGATTGTCACCCAAAGGACGGCACTGGAACTTTGGGAGACAGTGTCTTCTGGGAATTGTCCTTGGATCATTAGGGGTTTCCTTTAAGGGAATTGTGGGTGCTTAGCATTTCTCTGCTTCCTGGCTCATGATGTAGGCAGCTTTTGCACAGCCATGGGTTCCTATCATGATGTTCTGGTCATCAAAGCAAGGGGGCCAATTGACTGTGCGCTGGAACTTCAAAGAGTATGAGCCCAATAAACCTTTACCCTTTATAAGTTCATAACAACTAGTATTTTCACTATTGTGGTGGTGATCTAACTAACACAGTAGGACATAAACACTTGTCCATAGGAGGCTAAGGATATTAATAGAAACGGCAAAGACACAGCACGTGTGTAATAACAGTTGTCCACTCTGTATCCATATTCTCCTGTGGTCATAAAAGCATGAAAAAGCGGCCCTCCAGCTCCTTACTGCTGCCAGACTTCTCAGACAGAGCATCCACACTCAGGGCTCCATGGAGACTGTTGTCACTGCAGCTCAGTGACAAATGCCGCCAAAGCCTTCCGCACACCTACACACCTTCTCGGTGTCACTCAGCTTAGTCTGAATTTAGAAGCCCAATCCCGTCACCACCTTAGTTAGAGGAGCCCTTTAATCTCTTCTCTTGATTGTTCCGGCTTCTTCGTTTCTCCTCTCCTACCCCGGGCTTCATCTCCTACATATTTATTGTGTACTTGGTTGTCAGAGTCCCTAGATGGTATTGGACAATATACTGGATTTTGGGCAAGGTGTCTTCCGCCTTTCCAAGTCCCACAGAACAGGGGTACTCTTTGTTTCTCTCTTTCTATGGACTATTTGTGCCCCCAACCCTGGTCCTCTGTTCATATGTTGGAACACTAATCCTGGATGTCATGGTTGTGGTCTTTGGATATGTAGACCTTTGAGGGGTGTTCTAGTTCCCTTCTGTTGTGATAAAGCTCTCAGACCAAAATCAACTCAGGGAAGGAACAGATTTATTTTTGCTTATACTTCCACATCACAGTCCATCCCTGAGGGAAGTCAGGGCAGGAACTCAAAAGAGGAACTTGAAGACAGAAACCATAGAGGAACACCGCTTTTTTGACTCACTGTCAGGATCATGCTAGCTCTCTTATACAGCCCAGGAGCACCCAACCAAGTCATGGTGATATCCACAGTGGGCGGGCCCTCCTACATCAGCTAATGATCAAGACCATTCTCCACAGACATGCTCACAAACCAATTTTGCCCCTTGTCTGAGGACTTAGAATCTGTCAAGTTGACCATTAAAGCTAGCCAGGACAGGAGGTAACTAAGTCATGATGGTGGAGACAGAAGAAAGCTTATTGTCTCTTTGTCACAGAGGACACAGCAACAGAGCATCCATCTACGATCGGAAAAAAATCCTTCACCAGAAACGGATGTACTGACACCTTTGCCCTGGATATTCTAGCTTATAAAACTGTGGGAAATGAACTTACAAAGTTTAGGACATAGAATCCGTGACATTTTTGATCCAGCAACCTAGAATGACAAATGCAGTCACCCACCCATGTAGTCTTTTCAGCACATGTAGGAAAGGCATCCTGAGTCCATGAGAGTGTGAGGTTTGTTGTGCTACACTCCAGTGTCAAAGCGAGTGATCTGCGCCTTGTATTCCCCTCTCTGGCTCGTATCCTTTCATTTTTCTTCTCAGAGATGAATGGCATCTTTGTGTTTTCTTTTCTCACATGGAGGACACACTTGGACAGAATTCTTCCTGTGTGTCTCAGCTTTAGAGCAGATCTTCATTCTCTCACATGGTTATGAGAAACCCTATATTGGAAAGGGATTTATCCATTGGTGAGTTCCCTCCCATGGAACTGCTATAATTATAACATATGTGACTTAACTAGTAAATTATAACTGAACTCAAATATGATTTAACTTGTGAATTATTATCCATATATATACCCATATATGTATTTTTTCACTTATATGACTTCTAAAATAGATGTGACTTTTAAATAATAAAAAAAGACTCATTCATTTCCTCCACGTAAACAAAACCTCAAACTAATCTGACCAAAGCTTTCCATAGCACTACATTTTCTTTCCATTCTAGCATTTGCTCTAGAAATTAAAACAACACATTGGGCAATTTTTAACAAATCCATAGCAATAAATTCTTGTGGGGAAAGGCCATTTATTAAGAGAAGTGAATTCTGTGCTCAAGGCAGTTTCCATGTGAGAGCCTGAAGAGCGGATGTTTTCCCACGGTGACTCTTCAGATTCAAATAGCTAAGAAGTGAAGTGGGTTTTCATAATGAGTCAAACCCAAGACGCTCAGAGCAGGCCTGGGGAGTCTTCAGCTGGTCCCTCTTCTCCAGATGTTGAGGGCTCTGTGTACACCTTCAGTGCTTCAGAGAGAATGAGCTTCAGGAACTGACAACCAGCTCTTTCTCATGGCAGATGCATCTCTCACTCCAAGGCACTTAATCAATACGTTTCCCCAGCTTCTCGAGGAAGTTCAAAATGAAATTGAATGCTTTAAATGTTTTATTTAAGGAGAATAGCATTTTGATAAAGTTGCCAACTGCACCTTGTGTTTTAAAAAGGAAGACTAGACCAGCACTGTAAGAAGCTCAAGGATAGCAGCCCCTTAGAACTAGATTACAGCAGGAGGCCGTCAATGGACAGCATTTACATAGAAGATTCAGGCCCTGGACACTTATGCAGTGACGGCCCTAACTTGATGGGTAACTAAGACAGCCTAGGATCTTGGTGATCTGAGCTTTCTGCATTCACGGCTTAGTACCAGTTTCTACATCCATTTTTCTTCTCTTCCAGTTCCTTGCAATGCTGTACCATGAGGGACACTTATAGCACTTGAATGAATTGCATAGTTTTTTTTTTTTTTTTGTGTGTGTGTGTGTGTGTGTGTGTGTGTGTGTGTGTGTGTGTGTGCCCCTATACTCCAGAATGCCTTCTGTGCTGTCTTTGGCATTTTCTTGAACTGTTCAGTTTGAGTGTTGTTTGAAAGAAAATGGCCCCCAAAGGGAGTGGCACTATTAGGAGGTGTGGCCTTGTTGGAGGAAGTGTGTCACTGTGGGGGCAGATCTTGAGGTCTCTTTTGCTCAAGATTCTCTCAGTGTGGCAGTCAGTTGACTTCCTGTTGCCTGAAAGGTGTAGCACTCTCAGCTCCAGTACCACGTCTGCCTACATGCTGCCATGCTCCCCATCATGATCGTAATGGACTGAACCTCTGAACCTGTAAGCCACCACCTCAGTTAAATGTTTTCCTTTATGAGAGTTGCTGTGGTCATGGTGTCTCTTCACAGCAATAGAAACCCTGACTGAGACAAGTGTCATATCCCACCAGACTCAGCTAAATGTCCCAGTGCCCTGTTTCCACATCAGTGTGTGCTCTGTCACCAAGCTCAACACAGGAATTCAAAACTCGTTTTTTGTTTCTGTACTCACTGTTCTAAAAGTAATCTTATTGTTGTTTTACTTTCATTGCTGTTGCTGTGATGAAGATAAAATACCCCCCAAACAAACTTTTTTTTTTTTGGTGGGGGGATGGTTTGTTTTAGCTCACAATGCCAGGTGATAATCTGTCACAGCAGGGAAGTCAAGGCAGTGAGAACTGAAAACAGCTAGTCACATGACATCTACAGCCAGGAGCAGAGAGAAATGAATGCACACACACTCGGCTGACAGCCCCATACTTCACTCTTATATAGTTAGTTTATGGCCTAACCCATGAGACGGTGCTGTCCACATTCATGGTGAGTCTTCCCATGTTAATTAGTCCAATTAAGAAGATTCCTTGAAACGTGTCTACAGACCAACCTGACCTAGACAATCTCTCATTAAGGCCCCCTTCCCTGATGGTTCTAGATTGTGGCATGTTGACAATTAAAATGGATAATCTCATATGATGATGGTATGGAGCACATAATAGATCTCACATATTAGCTTAATTCAACCCAAATGAAGTCATTTCATGATATCCCGAGAGCCTAATTTTAGAAGGATTGGTAGAATCACTCAAAGAGATCGATCACCCAGACGCTTTTATAGCTAGCTCATCTCAACCTCTGATGACAGACACTTTGAGGCCTTCAGCCTAGCTATGTGCTAGGCAGAGTTTGCAAAGTTTTTCAAAGGGACTTGACAAGAGACAATGTGCTTTCTCAGTGACCCAAAAGGGCAGGATGTGGGTGCGGTGGTTTGAATAGGTATGGCCCCCATAGACTCATGTGTTTGAATGCTTGGCCATGGGGAGTAGCATTATTAGGAGACATAACATTGTTGGAGTAGGTGTGGCCTTGTTGGAGGAAGTATGTCACTGTGGAGGTGAGCTTTGAGGTCTCATATATGCTCAAGCCATGCCCAGTGGGACAGTTCACTTATTATTGCCTGCAAATCAAGATGTAGAACTCTCAGCTACTTCTCTACCTGCATGCTGCCTTGCTTCCTGCCATGATGATAATGTAATGAAACTGTAAGCCAGCCCCAGTTAAATGTTTTCCTTTGTAAGAGTTGCCATGGTCATGGTGTCTTTTCACAGCAATAGAAACCCTAACTAAGACAGTGGGTCTTAGTTGTACTTACCAATCTCTTATAAACAAGAGATTCTGTAATAGCAGGGCAATTCCTGGGGCGGTACATCAGCAACCAACCTTGGCTTCTCACCCCAACCGAGAATTTATAACTATGGAGATTCTTGGTGGTGACATGGTTGGAACATGAGGGAGGCAACCTACTCAGAGACCAAAAGCCAACTTGCTCATGTTCTATTTCTGTCTCTCTCTGTCTCTCTCTGTCTCTCTGTCTGTCTCTCTGTCTCTGTCTCTCTCTTTCTCTCTGTCTGTCTCTCTGTCTCTGTCTCTCTCTTTCTCTCTGTCTCTGTTTCTCTCTCTCTCTCTCTCTCTCTCTCTCTCTCTCTCTCTCTGTGTGTGTGTGTGTGTGTGTGTGTGTGTGTGTGTATGTGTGTGTTGTATGTTTTAATCAGCACCTAGACTAGTAACTACTATTCATAAATCCCCAATCTACAGAGAACCAAAAAAAAGTAGAAGCTATCCATTCAGGACATCAGGGTTGGACAACTCAGGAGCGTCTGGAAAATATCCAGGCAGAGGGGAGACACTGAGACACTTCAACAACACAACACAACACAACAACAACTCAGTCTCAGGCAGACATGGAGTCTGCTCTTCTCTCCTCCATCATCTCTGAAACTCAACTTCTTTACATATAAAGGGCAACAAATCTGGCGGTAATTAGAAAAGACAGGAAGCAGCCAGCCCAAGGCCTCCTATTTATGGTGTAAATAAAGGAGAGGGAGAGCTCAGACCGTGGGGTCTGGTCTGACTTGACTCAGAAACAGCAGAATGTGGGAGAGAAGAGGATAAGGCCTGGATCAGGAGATTTGGGAGATGAAAAAAGAATGGGGAGCTTTGAGGCATGAGCATCATTTATGTATGTAGGCTTTAAGAAATGCATGAAGAGGATTTCAAGGGTTTGTTTGTTGTGAATGCCACACTCTCAGGCGTTTTTGAGAGACTGTGTCAGGATGAAACACTTGGGTTAAACTGATTTGTAACAGCATTTAAGAAACACCCCTTTTTAGGAAGGCCTCTATCTTCTCATTTAGCTCAAAAGGGTTTTTTTTTTTCCTTCACAGTTTCTTTGAGGAGGTGTCTATGCTCAGCATCAAAAGCAAGCGAGGGAGCCAGGATGCTCTATTGTGTACAGTGACGGGCATTGCTAGTTTTGGAAACAGGCTTCAGAGGATGCTCTCCATCTCCCCCTGCTCTCCCTGGCTCTGTCTGGAATTCTCCCATCTATTTCAATAGGATTTTAAGATTGTTGTCATCTGATCCACAGTCTACAAGGAAAGCAGGGTAGGTGGCCATCTCTGTTTTACAGACGAGAACATCAAGACCACAAACAGGGAAGTGACGTTGTTTTCAAGCTTGGTTTATTATTTTTTCAGTGCCGAGTAGGCTTGGAGTTATCATCTACATCCTCCAACCCTTTGTTCCTCAGCCATCTCGCACTTAATTCATGATGTGCACACAGGCACAGGCACAGGGGGCACAGGGTGAGAGGCTGTTGCAGTAAGTAAGTGTCAACTAAAGAAGCGTAGCACCTTGCATGCCTTTTGAATCAGCATAAAGCTGCCAACTAGTAAGAGACAGGGGAAGGACCTGTTAGTCCATAGGCAGTAGACTAAGCCTGAATCAAATCCAAAGAGAGATCTAGAGACCGGGACAAATGAAATCAGAGCCAAATGAAATCAGGGGGTGTCAAGGCAAAGTCCGGTATTTTGATCTACAAGAAGATCATACAAGGACAAGATCAGGATGTATTGGCTAGAATCCTTTTGTTTAACTTGTCTTAAGTATTTGTTGGACAGCCACTATGTCTGTGCAGTGTCCTCGGCACTCAGGTTACAGCAGTGAATACGAATTAGACAAAGCCTCCCTGCACGGACCCCAGCCCACAATGAGGAGCTAGCTAATAAATGAACAGTTTCATAAAAACCCGGTGCCAAGAAAAAAATAAAGTGAGGGTACAATGAAGACCTGGCTCACAAGGAATAGGATGACATTAGGAGTGGGGTCAGGGAAGACCTCCCTGAGGAGGGGGTGTTTTCAAGTTGCTACCTGAAGGGAAGAACAATGAAGATTATTAAGGACCACTGGGCAGCAATCCAGGGAGAGAGCAAGCAGGATGCTTGCAGTGGGCATGACTTCAGAGTGTGTAAGGAGCAGAAAGGAAGCCACCATGCCGCAGACTCAGTGAAAGAAGAAAGACGTTGGAGGTGTCAGGGGGATCTCAGGGTCTAGGTAATCAGGCTGTAATGGCATGGTGAGGATGACAGACTATTGGCCATTCTCCCCAAGTCAATTCTCCTTTCCTTCCTTAGGAAAAGAAGGGGCACTTAGATACTGAATTTCCCAGCGTTCCTTGCAGTGGGGTGAAAACACATGACAAAAGCTAATACCAGGGGAGTCTGAGCAGGAAAGATGTGTGTAATAGCCCCCTCGCTTGACTGAAAGGCCAATGTTTATGTTTTTCCTTTCTTCTTCCTGCCTTGAGCGACAACCATTCAAATAAAGACAGTGTACTTGTTGAAGGGATGGAGGACAAGATGGGAGGAACGTCAATCCCAAATGACTATACAGAACGATCCTCCCAGGGGTGATGGTTAATTTTAAATGTCGACACACCACAACTTAGAGTCATCTGAGAGGAGAGCCTCCGTGGAGGACTGTCTAGATCAGATGGCAAACCCAACCTATTGCGGGATGCACTATTTCATGGACCGGGTCCTGAACTGCCTGAGAGTAGAGAAAGCTGGGCTGGAGAGATGGCTCAGTGGTTAGGAGCATGCACTGTTCTTGCAGAGGTCTTGGCTTTGATTTCCAGCACCCACGTGACAGCTCACAGCTGTCTATAATGCCAGTTCCAGAGGATCTGACATCCTCTTCTGGCATCTGTGGGCGCTGCACTCACATGTCCCACAGACATACATCCAGGGAAGCCACCATACACATAAAATAAAAATAAATTAAACATGTAAATAACTAGAGAAAGCTAGCCGCCAGTGAGCAAGCAAGCAAGGATGCCTGTGCACTCTCTGCTCTTGACTATGGGTGTGGTGTGACTAGCTGTTTGAATTCTTTTTTTGTTTTGTTTTGTTTTTGTTTTTGTTTTTTCGAGACAGGGTTTTTTTGTGTAGCTTTGCACCTTTCCTGGAACTCACTCTATAGCCCAGACTGGCTTCAAGCTCACAGAGATCCGCCTGCCTCTGCCTCCCAAGTGCTGGGATAAAAGGCGTGCACCACCACCACCCGACTTGAATTCTTGCCTTGCCTTCTCCAAAATGATAGACTGTAACTTGGAACTGTAAGCCAAATAAACCCTTTCCTCCCCCCCAAGCTGCTTGTTGTCAGGGTATTTTATCATAGCCACAGAAATGAAAATAGAACACCAGGCTGGACTGTTAGATGAGAGAGAAATAAATTATCTTATTTAAACCGCAGCATTTTGAGGCTTTTATTACAACAATGTAGCTCTTACTATAATTAAATCGATGAGACATTTGTCCTTTTCGAAGCTAGAAGCGTTCAACCAGAGGACTGCCGTGGCCTGTGCTTTAAGAAGCGCCTTCTGCCTCCTGTAGGGAGGGCGATTGCAGGAAGCCGGCAGTGGAAGGGGAGCAGAGCTGCTGTGTGAGATACGGGATGAGGTGGGAGCAGGAGAGAGACCCGATAGAATAGGAACGTTTGGCAGCAGAACAAGTAGGCTTGCTGACTTGTTAAGTTTTGGAGGGCAAAGGAAAGAAGAAAAACAACTATGATTCTGGGGTCTGTGCCTTGAATGACTGCTGAGACCGTGGTGGAATTTTCTGAGGTGTAGAAAACGAAGCGCAGAAGAGGGAGTGTGATGCTGCACAATCTCCTAAAACTGGGCATAAACCGGCTCGAACAACAAGGAGAGGAACCGGCCAGCTGGACCAGTCACGTCCGGGAGCTCCAGGGTCCGTGGAGACGCTGCCTCTCCCCTAAATACAGTGGAGAACAACCCAGGAAGATTCCTGATGTCAGCCTTGGGCCTCCACACTCATGTACACACACATGCTCATGCACTAGCACAAACATGGAAACACATACTTACACACTGACACTATCAAAGACACACCACACACTCAGGTTTGTGCACACACACTCTTACACATTCAGTCACACACTCACACATTCACAAAGACTCAAAAATATATCGACACATTTATACAGACATACTGATACATTGTATGGGCACATACAATAAACTCTAACATAAATATACACTTCCCCATATATAGCCTCACATTCTCACACTTGCACACACACTCAGACATACTCTATACACGTGTCATTCACACTCACTCACATTCACACACTAAGACTCACCAGACCCTTGAACAGACATATGCACACACCCAATCAGACTATCAGACTCACATTCACATGCAACCACTTACTTGCTAACATGTTCACATAAACTCACACTCACTGTTTCACACACTCAGATGTTCAGACTCACATGCTTTCAATTTCTCACACACTTGTACACATTCACATTCACACTCATGCTCACAGGCTCACACAAAAACACCTGTCTATGTGCTCACATCTGCACTGTTAAACACACACATTCACAGACACACACACACACACACACACAAACCCTAATACTCACACAAATACACACTCACACACCCATGTTCAAACTTTCACATACTTAACACTCTCACAAACACTTGCCTACATTCACACACTTAGAGATACATACACTTGCACACATATGTATGTCCAGACACACACACTTTCACTCAGCTCTGACTCACACACAGAAACACATTCACACTTTCACATTCAAACACATTCACATATTCACATACCCCCCCCATTTCCATAGACACAAACTACTCTCACACTCTCTCAAACATTCACATTCAGTCACACACTAACACTCACACACATTCACATATGCTCAACACTGACTCACATTCATATTCAATCACACACCTACACTTCCACACATTCACACACCCACATTCATGCCCCCACTCACACATATAAAACAACACACTTGCATACTTAAACATCACACACTCTTTCACATCACATACACACACACACACACACACCCTTCCACAAACCCACACATTCACAACCTCACACCCACTGAATTGCACTCATAATCTATAACAATTATACACAGTCACACACTCAGATACATTCACACACCCAAAGTCACTCATAAACACTCATTCATATACATACCAAAACACATATAAGCTCATACATTCACACTGTCACATATACACACTCACAAATTCAAACACACACATATACATACTCACAAACATACACATATACACACACACTCATAGCCACCAACTCTGACTCACACTCTTACACTCAAACACACTTCCAGGGCTGGAGAGATGGCTCAGAGGTTAAGAGCACTGCTTGCTCTTCCTAAAGGTCCTGAGTTCAATTCCTAGCAACCACATGGTGGCTCACAACCATCTGTAATGAGATCTGGTGCCCTCTTCTGGCCTGCAGGGATACATGCAGACAGAACACTGTATACATAATAAATAAATCTTTAAAAAAAAACACACACACACACACTTCCATACACACTTACAAACTCTCAGGCACTCACACATGGACACCCTCAAACTCAGACATAATCACACTTGCACATGCTTTTGCACTCACACGCTCACACGCTTCCATACAAAATCTCACACTCAGACTCAACCATGTACACATTTACACTCACACATACACATTATCTCACTCACGCCCACAATTTCACAAATACCACAACACTCTCACATTCATGCAATGACATTCAGATACCCTCACACACTAATACACACTCATTCACACACAATTGCATAGGCATGCTCCTGCACCCTCATACACCCAAGCACACTCAAATACTCATACACACAAACTCACACACTCACTCACATTTACACACTCACATAGACTCATCCTCAGACACACATTCACACTTGCATACTTGGACACATATCCACACACATGCCCACATGCCCACACACACTCACAAACTCTGACAATACACACATCCAGACACGTACATCATCGCATGATCACACACTCACACATACACATAAACACTTTTACTCATACACTCAACTATAAGTTTATGTTCATGTTGCTGATTTTTCTTTTGATTTGTGGTGTGCTGGGAATGATTCCAAGGCAAGGTTTTTTGAGAGAGCTTCTCACTACATAGCCTAGGCTGGTCCCCAAGTAGCCTAGGCTGGTCTGCAATTACCAGCTTCCTGTCTCATCCTCCCAGCACTGGAGTTAATCATGCTTGACTCCGTCTGAGAAAGGGATACATGCATAGACATGGTAGAAGTGAAGGAACACAGATTTTGTGTTTGTCAGAAGAAAAACTACCCCCCACCCCCAAATTCACTGGCACCAATAAAGAGACTCTTTATATCAAAGTGACCCAAATAAATTATAAGAGTGCAATATGGGTAAGTCAATGTGAGCTGGTGCCTATGTTTGGTGACACAGATGTGTTGTCTGTGACTGATGAGTCTGGGCGGCTCTGCAGGGAACCAGGGCAGAAGATAGCAAAATAAAAACTCTTGCTGGCCCTAGTCTTTGTGCGATAGAAATGCAGGCCTGTGGTGTGCTGAAGACTGATCTCAAAGGCTTCTAAAACGGTTTCCCTTTTTTAAGTCAGCTCGGTGACATTCTGAGAAGTCAGACCTCGGATATGAAAACCAAACTGGGCCAGTGCCATTGAGGGCAAAAGAAGCATTGGTCCAGGCAGGATGAGGGAGATAAGAAGAAATAGTCAGCAATGGTTGACAGGCCATCAAAAGCCTTACCGCTCTGCCCAGGGGGATGGTCCCCTGGCTGGGTATCTTTCTTGCTTGTCATTGTGTGAATAAGAAAACTATTCAAAACTATTGACAGTTGGAGTCACGGAGATGAAGGTCTCAGTCATCCTTCGTGATGGTCTCAGAGTATCAAATGACTCCAGGTTGATATGGGTCATAGCTATGACTTTAGCCTAAGGAGTAAGGGAACAGTTTATTCCATGTGGATGTTTCTGACAGGAAAACACAGGCACAGAACATTTACTATCCAATTAGCTTTTATCAGATATGCAGAATCTGAACTTCCTTTAGTTCCAGGATGGGCAGGAACTAAACACTCAGAACAAGGGAGCAGTGCTCCCTCTGCTTTTTCTGTGCTCCCTCAACTGCCTTGTCTTCCCTCAGAAAGAGTTTAGAGTACTGAACTTAAAAAGTCAGAAGCGGGGTTGGGGATTTAGCTCAGTGGTAGAGCACTTGCTTAGCAAGTGCAAGGCCCTGGGTTCGGTCCTCAGCTCTGGAAAAAAAAGAGTCAGAATCAAGAGTGTAGCCTGATCTTGCTCATGGAAGAGCATTGTAGTAGCCCTATGCCTGTATTATAAAAGATACCCTCCCATTACAAAATAAAATTAAAATAAACATCAGGTTTAATTGTTATGAAGATAGAACAAAGAAAGTAGAAAATGGGAAGTTGGCAATTTAAAAAAATAACCTTTAGAAATAACTGGGGAATTACAGGGCTGGAGAGATGGCTCTGTGGCTAAGAGTAGGTACTGCTCTTGTAGAGGTCTCCAGTTCAGTTCCCTACACCCAAGTTGGGTGGCTCACAACCACCTTTAACTCTAGATCCAGGGGATCCAATATTCTCTTCTGGCTTTTGTGGGCAACTATGCTCATGTGCACATACCTGTGGGGTCCCCTTTTCTTTGTGGTCCATTGGCCACCAGTCCATGAGGACAAAGGGGCAGAAACAGAGACAGAAAGCTTTGTGTGTGGCCTGTGAACACGGTGGAGATAACTCTCCAGGAGACAGCTTCAGTGAATCAGCTCAACTTTATCCCAGAGTGAGGGGAGATATATAGGATGGGAGACAATGGCTGTGGTACCACCTAATTTGCATTAAACAGCATGCTCCACTCATAAGGTTCCTAGTACAAGTCCTAGTTATCATATGTGGAAGCATGGTCCTATCATAAAGCTCCTAGTGTGGCAGGGTCCTGTGCTGTTGTTCCCCTTGGGGGAGGGGGCCAAGTAGGAACAGAGTCAATGACACAGACTCTGGGAGAATGTGGAAACAACAAGCTCAGTTTATTCAGGAAGAGGCAAGCCATAAATATATATATATATCCTCCACCCGGCCCTGGGGGAAGGTCTGATGAATATGCATCTGCTGGTGTGACATGGCTGCCTCTCATTGGTCCAGGTCATCTCCAGATTATGTTTGTTTGTTTGTTTTTTTGTTTTGTTTTGTTTTTTGGTTTTTCGAGACAGGGTTTCTCTGTGTAGCTTTGAGCCTTTCCTGGAACTCACTTGGTAGCCCAGGCTGGCCTCGAACTCACAGAGATCAGCCTGCCTCTGCCTCCCGAGTGCTGGGATTAAAGGCGTGCGCCACCACCACCCAGCTCCAGATCATGTTTTAGCTGCTGTTGCTAAGGCCCTTAGGCAGACCCAGGTTAGCTCTCAGAAAGTATCTTATTACTTGTTTGGGCCGGCTAGCCCTCAAGCCTGTTAGGAATGAGTCATCCCATACTCCTAGCACAATGTCTAATTACCATATGGGCAGCAGGGGGAAAACTTCTGCAAGGAATTACATCAAGGGTCATACTAGAGATTAGTCAGGCATCCAGGCCTAGAGACCATCTCCAAATAAGGTTAGGTAGAGAACAGGGCACCTTCCACTTGGGGGAAAGGAGTCCTCCATGATGCCAAGCTCAGAGAGAGCTGCCAGGCCATGGTAGACTGCAACCTCCAACCAGCAGGGCCTCCCAGCACATACCCACACACATATATTTAATTAAAATATTTTAATTAAATACACAGGGTTTCTCTGTGTAGCCTTGGCTGCCCTGGAACTCAATTCTGTAGACTAGGTTGGCCTTGAACTCACAGAGATCCTCCTGCCTCTGCCTCCCAAGTGCTGGGATTAAGCATGTGCACCACCACCACCGGGCTGACTAAATAATTTTTTAAAGAAAGAATTTTAAGAATTTTAAGGTGAGTAGTTGTAACCTAGAACCCTCCATCCATATTATCCCACCAAACAAAGATCCATTCTTTTACCTCACTTCCCTGTCTCTCTTTGTGGCCTCACTAGCTCAGTTCAGCGGAGTCCCAGGAATCACTACAATTCTCTCCCCCTCTCATCCTAGCATGAGGGAGGAATATATAGTTCTGAGAATCAGGCTATGTTTAAATCCCATATTTGCCACTTTACAACTCAGTGAATTTAGGTAAGTTGAGATCTTTTCTGTTGCTGTGATGAAATACTCAGACAGAAGTAACTTAAGGGGGGAATGGTTTATTTTAGCATACGATTCAAGGTTGTAGTCTATCATTCTAGGGGAAATCAAAGTGGCAGGAGTCTGAGGCAGCTGGTTTCATGGCATCCTCAGTAGATGAGCATGGGTAGACAATGCTACTCTCAGAAGACATGGGGTATTGAATGAAAATCTTGGGACCAGACCTGGGATGTCTCCCTATGAATCATTGGTTGGGAAGATCCCAGAAGCTCCCAAATGACACAGGCTCTTTGACATTGTTCTTAGTTGCCCACCATAACTGGATGGTAAAGCCCTGTTGCTGAAGACACCACACACTTCGGTTGCAGGATGTAGAGAAATCAATCTGGAACTGACTGGGGAACTTCCCCCAGTGTTTAGCTTTCTAGTGCCAGAAGGTGCCACCCAGGCTGCTGGGGAAGAAAACTTGTCAATGGTCTTACACAGTACTGGACCCAGCCTGCCGTAATACTGACCTGCCAGGTGACATTGGCCACTGGTGCAATAGTGGTGTGAAGATTATTGGGGCAACCAATTGTTTTCTGATTGGATTTGAGGCCTGTCCACAGGAGGGAATTCATGCCTGGTAATGTAAAACTGTAAAATCCACTGGCTACAAGGCCACAGGGCACACTGATTATGGACTGAAAGTTCTGAAATTGTGAGCCCAACCGAAGTTTCTCTTCTTTTAAGTTATTTATCTCAGATGTTACATCACAGTGATCAAAAGGGCAACACACACACACACACACACACACACAAACACATACACATGGACACACACACATACACAAACACATACACATGGACACACACAAACACATACACATGAACACACACAAACACATACACATGGACACACACAAACACATACACATGGACACACACACACAAACACACACACACACACAAACACATACACATGGACACACACACACAGGGACACACAAAGAAGAACCTGAACAAACAGCCTTGCTAAGTCTCTCTTTGTCATTGTTAAGTCATATCATCTTATTTTCCAATCATATTTCTCAACTGTCTACTTGTCATCAAATCTAAACATGAAAGCACACATGTTTATTTGTTTCCTTAAGCCTTTCTTTTATTTCTAAAATTTCCATGTTCGTAAAACTTATATTATGCCAGGCGGTGGTGGTGGTGGTGGTGGCGGCGGCGGCGGCGGCGGCGGCGGCGGCGGCGGCGGCGCACGCCTTTAATCCCAGCACTCAGGAGGCAGAGGCAGTTGGATCTCTGTGAGTTCGAGGCTAGCCTGGTCTACAAAGCGTGTTCCAGTAAAGGCGCAAAGCTACACAGAGAAACCCTGTTTTGAAAAACCAAAAAAACAAAACAAAACAAAAAACAAAAAACAAACAAACAAAAAACCCCACAAAACTTATATTAAAAATCCTCTCCCCAAGACAGGATCCTGCTTTATAGTCCCGTCTCACCTGTAGTTTGCTATGTAAACCAGACTGGTTTCAAATCTGCAAAGATCTGCCCATCTCAGATTTTCTGGGGCTGAGATTAATGACATGCTCCACCACGCCTGGCTATTTTCCTCTTATTAATTTGTCTTTCGTTAGAGGATCCCCAGCTCTGAGACACACTTGGAAGGAAAAAGTATTCTTCTTTCTTGAACAGCATTAAATCCCAGCTTTATTGCTTCTTGACCACATTCCGGATCCTACAGCCTCAGTCCATCAGAGTTCCCTTGGAGCGTCCACCAAGCTTCAGTGCCTCATTATAGTAAGCTGTTTTTTCTGCATCAAACATTGCAACACATGACTTGACACGGAAGTGACAACTAGACAGACTATTTGAGCATCAGGGAAAGTGGTTTTGTGATTATAGTATTTATCATGTTATATTGAATTGTGTTTATGCACTCCTGGGGGTTGAGTTTCTCAAGAACTTGTCTATTCTTCAGCTTCAAATCCCATGTTAGAGTTTAGTACCTCTGACTCTGTGTGTGTGTGTGTGCGTGTGTGTGATTTATGTGCATGTGTGTGTGCTATATTCATGTGCTGTGTATGCTATATTCATATACACATATGTGTGTGCTATTTATATTTCATGTGCACATATGTGTGCTATATTCATACGTGTGTGCTATATTCATGTACACATGTGTGTGTGAGGGGAGCACTTCCTTTGTGGACATGTGTGGAGGCTAGAGATTGATGTCAGGTTGTCCTTAGTCACTCTTCTGTCTCACTTTTTGAGATGAGGTCTTTCACTGCCTGGAATCCATCATTTCCCCAGACTGATTGGCCAAAGAGCTTCCAGAATCCTCCTGCCTGAGATCTGCTTGTCTCCACACCCCAGTGCTGTGGTCTAAGCGCATACGGCCATGCCTGGCTTTTTACAAAGTTGCTAGGGTCAACTCAGGCCCTCATATTTAAGCAATGAGCACATTACACACTGAACCATCTCTCCCCAGCCAATGATTGACTCTTTCTCACTTACTAAACTACGTGTAACTCTTCCCATGGTTACAGCAGATACTTCTAGGGAAGTAGTACATAGACCAGCTGCATACCCTATGTGTTTCTAGCCTTCCCTCCGTTTGTTCCAAGGTACTCTTACACTGTTTATTTCTGTTCAAGATAGACACAATTGATGACCATGAGAATGATTACCAACCACACAAGGCTTTCATTTTGACAAGAGTTCAAAGGCTTACGGGAAGATGGCATAGGAATCACAGAAGAGGCATCGTCTAATAAGAGGGAAGAATTTGGAGGAGCAGAGAGGTTTTTTGGAGTCACTCAAAGCATACCTCATATAGGTGCTTCTTGGTACAAAATTAAATCATCTTTTAAAAAATGTGTGATAGTATAGCCACTTTGGAAGATGGTTTGGCTGTTTCTTACAAAGCTAAACATACTTTTACCATATGATCCAGCAATCACATTCCTTGGTATTTACCCAAATGAGATGAAAACATATCCACACAAAAATCTGCACATGGATGTTTATACCAACTTTATTCATAATTGCCCAAATCTGGAAGCAACCAGGATGCTGTCAGTAGGTAAATGAATAAGAAAACCATAGTACATTTAGACAATGGAATACTGTTCAGTGTGCAAGTGATTAAGACATGGAGGACACGTAAATGATGTAAGACAAAGAAGCCAGTCTGAAAGGCTACGTACAATTAGAGTCTAACAACACAACGTTCTTGAAAAAGGCAAAACCACAAAGACCACTTATATCAGTGGTTGCCAGTAGAAAGAGGGATGCATGGCAGATACAGAGGACTTGGAAGGCAGTGAAGGCATTTTGTAAGATTATGGTGGGTACTATCATTACACATTTGCCCAAGTCCACAGAACAAACATGAAGAGTGAACACGAACATAGATTGTGGACTTTGGTTTGTAGGTTCATTGCAACAAATGTACTGCTCTGCCGGGACAGGGTGACAGTGGGGGAGGTATACATACAAGAGGGAATGCCAAAAACTCCTCTAACCATAGACAATTAAAAATAGGAATAAACAGCATGGAAGGAGAACAGCACCTGTCTGTAAACATCTGTGGTGATTGAGGAAAAGCCGCCTTCTCCATCACCCAGAAATCTCCGAGTCCCAAGCCAGGCACAATAGGTACACACTCACTGCATCCCACAAAACATTGCCTCCTCCTTGTCTGGCACAGGGCCTGACATTTGGTGGTGCTGACTGCCGGTGTGCACAAGAAGTGAATCAGAACACGTGGCAACTGGTTGGCTGCCAGGCAGCCTGCTTGACTCCAGCCTGGCTCTGTACGCCCTGTGCAGTGTGCTCATCAGGTGGTGCCCTCAGCATCAGGTGGCGCCCTCAGCATCACTGATGCCTGCTGCTCCAGGGGATGTGTTCAACCATGAAGATGGGGCGTAATCCCCGGGGTGCGTTGAGTTCTTCATGACGGGTGAGCTGAAAAGGAGAGTCCTTTTCCTGGAGATAGCGTAGAATGGAGGAATTATACACTATGGTAGCGTCCTTGATTGACTAAAATCTTTCTGGAAAGAGAAATTATTACGCTAGCCAGTGGGGAACCGATGAGGCTGTGTGTCAGGTCTAGTTCTTCCACTCTCTGGCTGAGAGAAAGTGAGCTGATCTGCAAATGCAGGTAGCCTGCTGCTTTGTGAACAGAAAGAGCACACACTTGGCATGGTGATATCTGTGTTCTCTTTGCCATTGTGACTTAGCAAAACCCCATGGCAAAGGAACTGCTTTTAGACGTCAGGGTCTGTACCTTCTCTGAAGCAAGACATCATCAGCTATCCCTACTGTGATTTCTTTCATCCCCTTGTTTAAACTAATTGTCATGCACAGTGATTTTTATTTCATCATGGTGGTGGTGCTCGGTGTACCCCATCCTGACCACTGTGGGTCTTTCTCTTCAGGCTGCTTCTTCTGTGATCCTTGCTGTTGGGGGTCCAGCAGAAGTCGGAGGGCCAGAGGCATGTCTTCCCAGGCCTTTCCCACTGTATTGGCTCCCTAGGGCTATCATAGCCAATTACCACAAGTTTGGTGACTTAAAACAATAGGAACTTGCTATGTTCACAGACCTGGAGATCAGAAACTGGAGATCAGGCTGTTAATGGTTTTTGGCTCTTCCTGGAGGCTTTCAGGGAGACTCCATCCCACATCTCTGAGCCTCTGGTGGCTGTTGGCAACCTCCAGCAGTCTTTGGCTGGTAGACACATCAGTCTCTGCCTCAATCTCAGATTTCTTTTCCCTGTGTGTGTCTGTGTTTTAAATATCCTTTCCTCCTCTTAGAAGATCACAAGTCCTACCTATTCACGGTAGAGTATACTTGTAGTCAAAGCTACTTTAGAGGCTGAGGCAGGAGGATCACTTGAAATCAGGAGTTCCAAGATCCAGTTATGTATTGAGATTTCCATCTTAAGACAAAAGCAAAACCTCCTCAAAACCAAAATCCAAACCACTAATGGTGTCCTTATACATTTAAAAGATCTTATTTCCAAATAAGCACATATTTACAGGTACCAAGCACCAGATGTTGGGTGTCTTTCAGGGGTCACAATTTCCTCTCTAGTCACAGTTCTTCTTTTTCCTAATTTAACTTTTTATCGATTCTTTGTGAATTTCACATCATGCATTTTGATTCCACTCATCTCCCCATCCCTTCACATCCACCCTCTGCCCTTGCAACCTCCTCCCAAGATAAAACAAAATGAAATTTAAAAGAAAAGAAAAAATCTTGTCATGGAAGCTGTAGTGTGACACAGTTTGAGTCACACAGTATACTCTTTAGTTCATACATCTTTACTTGCAAGTGTTCGTTACAATGAGTCATTGGTCTAATTCGAGGCCTCTGGTTTCTACTACACTATTGATATTAGGCCCTCACTGAGACTCCTTATGGATATCCTGTTGTTGTCCTGTGTCATGGAGATCTGGGTCTGCAGGACTGGCCTCTTCATGTGCTCTAGTAGATCATAGATGGGATGGATGTTGGGATGGGCCAAATCATAAGCCTGGTTCTGGGGCTGGGTGGTTGCTGGGTTGGTCAGCCCACCAGCTCTTCCCCATCCTCACCACCAGGTTGAGCTCTCCAGCACTGCCCTGCTGTGGGATGGTCTGTATGTCAAATGCTCTGATAGGTCAATAAATAAAACACTGATTGGCCAGTGGCCAGGCAGGAAGTATAGGCGGGACTAACAGAGAGGAGAATTAAGAGAACAGGAAGCTGAGTGGGAGGACCTGCCAGCCACTGCCATAACAAGCAGCATGTGAAGATACTGGTAAGCCACGAGCCACGTGGCAAGGTATAGATTTATAGAAATGGATTAATTTAAGATATAAGAACAGTTAGCAAGAAGCCTGCCACGACCATACAGTTTGTAAGCAATATAAGTCTCTCTGTGTTTACTTGGTTGGGTCTGAGCGGCTGTGGGACTGGCGGGTGT
>CABHPP010100303.1:0-14402 GCA_902168425.1 Peromyscus attwateri
TTCTTTCAGTCTTCTTGGTTTGGCTCAAGTTATTTTGTTGAAATTTTCACCTGAATTAGTAATTTGATCACTGCATGTTCAGTGGTCTAAGATAACTATGAGGGCAAATGATTTGTTTGAATTAATGGTGATTATTCGTTGCTAATCTTACTACTGATCTATTTGTTGTGGTTCGTTTGGCCTGTTTTCACCCCTTCTGCCTTTTGAAGTAACAACAGCAGCTCCAAAATAATCTTTTTTTTGGTATTTATTTTTCAGTTCCTCATTTGATTTGGACTATGACTTTCAACGGGATTATTATGACAGGTAAGTGTGGGGTTTTATTCTTTTTGGATGTTAATTAAAAAGCTTGAGAGGCTCTCTTTTTCCTTTTTAAATAATTAATGACGTGTTTCAAACGCTTTCCACTCAAAATTAAAACCTCTAGTAGGATGCTTGGAAATTCAGCTTAAAAAAAAAAATAACAAACCCTACCTCAACTCTTTATGTGTATGGATTTGGGTGAATGTCTGAGCCATGTTGGATGTCTACAGTCCCTGGAAGAGGGCTTTTCAGATGAACTGTTGTTCCCAGGCAGGTGTGAGGTATCCAGCATTGGTACTGAGATCAGAACCTGGGTCCTCTGGGAGTGCTTATTCATTCCATGAGCCATCTTCAATCCCATAGCATGGCATTTTTTATTGATTTAAAAGTATCTTTCTTATAATAGAAATATAATAGAGACCCAATTTTTAAAATCCTATAGTCTCCTTTGAACATACCTTTTAATAAAATAGGACATAGAAAGTCAGTGTATAATGAAATAGTAAATGGCTTTAAGTGTGGAGTATAATATACTAAAAAACAGGGAGATGAAATGATTTTTTTTTTTTTTTGGAGCTGAGGACCGAACCCAGGGCCTTGCGCTTGCCAGGCAAGCGCTCTGCCACTGAGCTAAATCCCCAACCCCATGATTTCTTAAGCTATTCAATAGCATTACTGTTTGTAGGACAACAATGAGAAATGACTGGGTAGAGTTAGATAGCATTGAATGAATTTGAGAGCTGACAAATTATCAGGCTACTAGTTGTGGTATATACATACTTTTATCCTGGCATTAAGTGGAGGCAGGTAGAACTCTGGGTGTTTCAGGCAAGATGGAGCTGCATAATGCAGAGGGGTGTGTGTATTTAAAAAAAAGAAAAGCACACACATAGTGCATAAACGTATATTGATGTAAACACTTAGAAACATAGTAAGAATAAATTTAAAGGTGTGATGGAAAAATATAAATTTAAATAGAAGATAGGAAAGTGTCTCTGACTCTGAGAGACAAGGCTTGAAAGCTCTGTTTTCTCATTTAGGTGGTAAGTTGAATCATTAATATCTAATCTTTTAAAAGAGGAATTAAATGAATTTTCCTTTTGGGACGTGGGGCTTGTTTATGGGACAGTTTCATGATGACTATACTGACCTCAGTCATGAGCTGAGGATGACTTTGATTGAAAGCCTGATTTTCTAAAGTACTTGGGTCAGGCATTAAGTTATCACATTGCGCTAAACTTGGTTATATGTATGTGTAAGAGTACACACATAGCTGGAGGACTGTGTAAATCATGGTATTCCTCCGATGTTGTCTACGTTTTTTGTTGTTTTTGTTTGTTTTGTTTTGTTTTTTTTGGTAGATAAATTTTCTGCCTGACCAACAAGGCTTTGGGATCTACCAATCTCAGGGGTTGAAATCAGGTGCCAGAATACCTAACCTCCTTTGGATATTCTGTGGTTCAAGTTCAGGTCCTCAGACTTGTAATTCAGTCACCTGACTGAGCTACTCAACTTTCCAGGATGTTTTGTTTATTAGTAGCTCTTTGTAGAAGAGAAATTTTGAGTACATTGTCAATGTAGTTTGAGACAAAAGTTGTTAAATAATGTGACCATTACACAACTTAAGTAAAACATAGCTCTGAACAGATGAAGATAGGTTTCTTCTGTACCCCAGAACCTAATCAATATTTATATGTATAATTGAGCTATTATTTGGCTTACAAGGGCTTTATTGGGAAATGTTATCATTTTTACTATTTTCTACAGAGAAAATATTTTCCAGTCCCAAATAACCTTGGGCTTTTGAATTATAACCTGTTTTTATGTTCAAGCTATCTGTGTATTATTTCTGCTGCAGTTGTACATAAAATGTTTTTACATTCAAAAAAAGGGGACAAATACTATAGAATTTTCATACTTCTGAACTCACAGGATTGCTATTGTGACTAAGGCAAAGAATAAAGGTAAAAAATGGTCCAAGTTTTTTCATAAGTAGTCATTGTCACAAGTCCGTCCCCTCCTTTTTTTTTTTTAAATCTCGCCAGTACTTGTACTATATGCAAGCATCCCTATAACTGACAAGTTTCTAAAAATATATTCATACAATAGAAAATTAATAGTGAATTTCTGAGGGCCAGTGGTCCATGCCTTTAATCCCAACACTTGAGAGGCGAGGCAGGCAGATCTCTGAATTCCAGGACAGTCAGGGATACACAGACACCCTGTTTTTTAAAAAATGAGAAAAATTAATAGTGAGTTTGATTAGTCAATGAGTTGTAGACAACTAAGTAGACAACTTTTTAGTCAGGTTTAATCAATAGGGTGTCTACTAAGATGCCTGAAGCAGAGGAAATAGGCACTAAACAATTGTGGAGTTTTTTTTAAATAAACATTTTACTTATTTTTTTAAGATTTATTTATGTGTGTGTATGTATGTATATATATATGTATGTATGTGTGTGTGTGTGTGTGTATATATATATATGCATGCCAGAAGAAGGCATCAGATTCCATGGTTGGGAGCCCCCTTGTGGTTTCTGGGAATTGAACTCAGGTCCTGGAAGAGCAGCCAGTACTCTTAACGACTGAGCCATTCTCCAGCCGTTGTTTTGTTTTTTGAGATGTGTCCTGCATTGGGTAGACAAATTTTACCCGAGACTTAGCCTTCCTTTTAAGATTTATTAATAAAATAGTCTTAATTTCAGGATAAGTAGGACATTTTAGTATAGAAATGGTTAGGCCATAGCATTAGTAAGGGATGTATTTTGAAGTTTTGTTCTATGTTTAGAGACTCAGCTGTGGTTAGAAATTTTGATGTGAAGGCACTGATCTGACATGTTAAGAATTATGTAATATAGGTTATCACATTTTACAATCCCATGATTAGAGAAGAGAAACTTGGACTACCTGTATTATTGGATTAAACGCCCAATAATTAACATTGTCTAAGTCAGGTAATGGTGGCACATGCCTTTAATTCAGCACTCTGGAGGCACAGTCTAAATGGAGAACTGTTAGGACAAGTAAAAGTAAACCTTTGTTCATTGTTTTTTTTATTATTGAATCAAGGCTCATTTATATTATAGTCCAGAGTGGTCTTATTCGGATCCTCTCACATCTTTGTCCGTGGATGGGCATTTACAACTATGATTGTGTTATAGATAAGAGAAAGGTGCTTAAAATAAAGTCACAAGCTGTTGTCTTTTTTGACTGGTGAAGCATTATTAACAGGTGACAATGTTTGAAATGCTTAACTTTCACTTTTTAACATACATAACTGCAGGAAAGTGTTTTCATCCATTGATGTAGAAGTATACTTAAGGTGAAATTGCTTAAGTACAAGAAGGTAGCAGGAAATTTAATCATATTTCTTAAAACATAAATATTTTAAATAAGAGTCTTGCTGTGTTTAATAATCTGGGCTCCCATCACAGCTGCCTCCAGAGCAGCTAGCCATACAGGTATGTTTTGCCTCACCTAGATACAATGTTTGAACTTTGGATTAATAAGTGCACAGTAGCTGGGCATGGTGAATGCATACCTTTACCTTCAACAATGTCACTATCTTCAGGAGTTCAGTGCTCTCAAAAAGATCTAAATACCTGGTTGACCTTTGATCTTCCCTTGTAGAAGGAAAGGATGAGGAGGATCATTACACCCTCACTTGAGTCTGCACCCAGCCAACCCAACCACTTAATTGTTACTCTGTTCTAATTGCATTGGGACCTGGGGTTTGGGGGAAGGGATAGTGAGGGGCTCAGTCTATGTTGGTTGTATTTTTCCTGTGTAGCTTCTTTAGAGTCTCCTGTCATCTTCCCTGCAACTAATAAACTCATATGTAGATGTGCATCATAGTTTGTCATTGGGTCCTTAAAACGAGTGGTAAACCTTTACATACTCCCCAGGGAAGGAGTTTTTATTTGTGAGGTGATGTAGTGTTCCAAATAAAGGAGGTAAGTAACTTAAACATGCTGCAAGTGGAAAAATAGATAACTGTGACTGAGACTTTGGAACACAGCTTACATTGAATATTGAAATATACTTGGGAACAAATGGCAGGTACATATTGCTAATCACACATTGTCATGGAAAAGCATAAGAAAGATTGCACATGCTGGGCGGTGGTGGCGCACGCCTTTAATACCAGCACTCGGGAGGCAGAGCCAGGTGGATCTATGAGTTTGAGGCCAGCATGGTCTCCAAAGTGAGTTCCAGGAAAGGCGCAGAGCTACACAGAGAAACCCTGTCTCAAAAAACCAACCAAAAAAAAAAAAAAAAGATTGCACAAAATCAAATTTGTCTTGTTCTTGTGTACTCTCCCTCCAATCAGAGTGGTAAGTGTTTTATCTTCAATGAAATTTATCAGATGATCATGCACAGTGTGCATAAATACCACAGCAGGAAAGACAGACCCAGTTTATTTTATTACAGGAAGTATTGCATTAGCAGCCTTACATAACAGGGATCACAAAGCTCTATTTGTGATGGTTATTTTGGTTATTTTTTGTTCATCTCCCCTTCCCAAGTACTGGAATTAGGTTTATCAAGTTAGAAATAGACACTGCTTAATTTTTAACTATATTAGTAATGTTTTCTATAGGTGCAAACTGAAATCCCAGCATTCAGGAGGCTGAGGCAAGGAGGATCTTTGGTAGACCTGTGCTACATGAGGCTGCCCAAACCAACATCAAATAAAGCAAGTCAAAACAAAATACACACACACAGCCAGGATTTTAGAAGCCTTGCAAAATAACAGGGATTTAAACATATGTACTACAAAGATTCAACATGACAGGCCCTATATATTCAAGATCAATGGTGCCAAATGATTTGTTTGGCAGCTCTCCATCTGAATCTACTTTTCTTGGTTTTCCAAGGTTAAACATGAAAAGCTTGTATAACAAATGGTCGTGATCAATTAAAATTAATGATGTTTTTAAAAGTAGTCCCCCTGAAAGACTTCCAAGGCAAAACTAATCTATTTTATATATAATACACGTGTTGAACACTAATTTCACTATAGTGCCCTGGCTTTTTGGCTGTTGACTGAGTCCAGGCATTAAGAATTATAGCTATTCATGTCAGTTTTCACCACCACACTTGGCTTGTGTTTTCTTCACACAATGTGTACCACAATATATTTAGTTTCTCAAAGCATTTCATGTTGAAATATTTTTGTTTAGAGATAATATCTTGGCATGAATGGTTCTAAGTTCCCTGTGGCTGCTGAAGCCCATTGTAAGAGATGATGTATATGCATAAGCTCCTGAGGATTCCAGCCCTGTTTTGCTCTCCATTACTATGTTACGTATAAGGAACGCTGTTAGAGTAGTGCTTATTTAGCTGTATTGCTTAGCAAATGACTTAAAACATAAATCATTCAAATTGAGGTGACTGGAATTGAATGAAATAGCAGAAATGACAGTGGTGGGTTCACATGTAATCCCAGCAGTCACCTGACAAAGGATGGCAAATTGACGTTCACCTCTCTCATATAATGAAAGAAACAAAAGCAAACCACAACAAAATAATGGAAGAAAAGGATCTTGAAGGGTTTCTTTCTAGTTGTTTTGCTCCCCCCCCCCCCCATTTCTTTGTGTGGCTCTGGTTTCTTTGTAGTGCTGGGATTAAAGGTGTGAGCCACCACATCCTGACTATTGAACAGTTTCTAATGTGTACCAAATCTACAGAACATGCTAGTTCTAAAACTTCACTCTTGTTACCTTTGCAGAAAAGGACCTTACAATTTTTGTTTATCCTTGGTCTGTTTGCACTAAAGAGGTTATGTGGCAAGAGATAATTAATGGAATGTTCGGTAATGGTTTTTTTTCTGATAATACAAGAGTAGACCTATATTAAAAGTATATTTGCAGGGGCTGGAGAGATGGCTCAGAAAGTGTATTTGCACTAGCATATTTAGAAAATGAAAACATAATTTCTAGATAAGAAATTAAGCAATTTTAGTCTGAGTTCAGGAAAACTAGGGTGAAAGTTTTTCGTGACTGTTGTTACCTGTTTTTGTTTGGTTTGGTATTTTGAGGCAGGGTCTCACTGTGTAGTGCTTCTTTCCTGTCCTGGGACTCACTATGTAGACCAGGCTAGTAGTCTAGAGATCCACTTAACTCCACCAATATTAATGGCATGTGCCACCCCAAGTATGTTTCTTAAATTATTATTCAGATAATGTTAAGATCCAAGTTTCAGGGATTCGCAGGCATCCTAAAACCCAAAAGAAGTAGCTATAGTAAACGTTTCCCAAAGAAATTGAAATTAAATGGGACTACTATTGGTTAAAGATAGTGGAGCTGGAGAAAGTAATGTGGCACTTTCAAATCAACAAATGTAACTAGTGTTGATTCCACCAAGCTGGCTCAGCTGACCTCAAGTATGGTGTGGCATTCATACCTATGTGCACACATGAAATAATTGTAGTAAGCTATTTCCACAATTTTGGTGGGGAATCGTGTGCCATTGTATATATAGAGGTCAGAGGACAACATTTGGGTTTCTCTATCACCCAAATTCCAAAGATCAAATGGCAGAAAATGCCTTTATGTGCTGCTGTCTCACCTATCCTATGATTGTGTTTTTTTTCAAGTAGGTGAAAAAAAATCGTATTTGCAGGACTTTGTAACTAGTAGCAGTGTTTATGTTTGAGTGATCAGAGACTTAATTAAAAATGAATACCTGTTTGCAGACTCAATAAATTTCTGTACTTTATGAGTGTTACATTTGACTTTGTGGATTGTTTAAGTATAAGATGAGAAGCAATTCATTATAAGTAATATTATGTTGAAAGTTCCATGTAGTGAAAACAAACCAGTCAAGTCTATGATTTGGTGTGTTTCCCCTTGGAGACACTGCAGTGTTATTTCATCAGAGTGGAGTTTTGAATCATACCAAGTTAGTAAAAAGAAATAACTAAAACAGATAATTCTATTGTAAGACTCTTATCTTTTTATTCAATAGGATGTACAGTTACCCAGCACGTGTTCCTCCTCCTCCTCCTATTGCCCGAGCTGTGGTGCCTTCTAAACGCCAGCGTGTTTCTGGAAACACCTCTCGAAGAGGGAAAAGTGGATTCAATTCAAAGAGTGGACAACGGGGATCTTCATCCAAGTCTGGAAAGTGTAAGTGTTATTTCCTTTTATTATGGTGTGTTTTTGTGCAATGCCTCTCACCTCTAAATTATATTTTTATTTAAGATATGTATATGTGGGGGAGGTTATTGAGGTAGAGAGGGTGTTGATTCCCGTGGAGCTGGAGTTGTAGATGTGAATACCTGTCATGGGTTCTGGAAACTGACCTCCCATGAGAACTTCTGCAAGAATAGCAAACTTTGCCATTTCTCCAGCCTTTTTTTTAAAATTAGAGATATTACTAGAGTTGACATAACTAATGTATGAGTGTGAACTTGAATACTTCAACTGGGGAAATGCTCAGTTGGTAAAGTTACTGCACTGCAAGGGGTGAAGACCCGAGTTTGGGTACCCAGTATATATACATAGAAAGCAGAGTACCTTACTTAACTTCAGTTCTAACTCTGGGGTGGCTGAGAGGGGCACAACCCTCGACTTGCAGGCCACCTAACCATGCAAAATCAGTTTAATTGAGAGATCCTTTTCTCAAAAATAATTATGGAACCGGTGTAATGATAGCTTTAGTCCCCACATTAGGGAGGCAGGGTCAGGCACGTAGTGAGACCCTGTTGTTCTCTCTTAAAAGGGGTGCTAGTAACATATGCCTTTAATCCTAGCACTTAGAAGGCATAGGCAGGAGGACCTCCCAGTTCTATAAAGGCCAACCTGGTCTAAAGAGCAAGTTCCAGGAGAGGCTTCAAAGATACACAGAGAAAAACCCTCTTGAAAAACAAAAAAAGAAAAAAGAAATTTCACCTCCAGAATAGAGTGCAATAGTAGGTGACACTTGATGTTGGCCTCTGAACACAAAAACAAGGAAAAAGGAGAAGAGAACATTAAGAATTTCAGATTGAGTACCGGTGGTGGTGCTGGTGGTGCTGCACGCCTTTGATCCCAGCACTTGGGAGGAAGAGGCAGATAAATCTCCGAGGTCAAGGCCAGCCTGGTTTTGACTGGAGAATATGTTACAGTAGTACTATAACGTATTTTAATCAACCAACTGAAGATAGACTTCTTTACTTAGCTGGGTGGGGGGTGGCACATTCCTTTAATCCCAGCACTTGGGATACAGAGGCAGGCCGATCTCCAAGTTGGAGTCTAGCCAGGGGTACTCAGAAATGCTGTTTCACAAAACCAAAAAAGAAAAAAGGAGAAGGTCTTCGTAACTTACTGTTGTAGTTGGAACCTCTTCCATCCTTTAGGTTTGCTTTTTGATACCTATTAAAATAACAATTTGCCGGGCAGTGGTGGTTAATCCCAGCACTCAGGAGGCAGAGGCAGGTGGATCATTGTGAGTTCTAGGCCAGCCTGGTCTACAGAGCGAGATCCAGGAAAGGCACAAAGCTACACAGAAAGACAAAAAAATACAAAAAACACCGGGAGGGCAGAACATCGGTAGCGAACTTCTGCCCTCCCGGCTTCTCCCATTGTGCTGTAAGCCTGTAAACCTCTTCCCTCCTTCAATAAACAGCATTTGGCATTAAATAAAAGAAAAAAATAAAAAAACCCAAAAAACAATTTCCCCCTGTGTACTGAGAATCAACTCAGAAGCCTAGCCCCTAGAAAGAACATTTTCATCAGCTTGTAAATTGTTTTATTCAAGTCTAACATTGTATTTGTTACAGTGAAAGGTGATGACCTTCAGGCCATCAAGAAGGAGCTGACTCAGATAAAGCAAAAAGTGGATTCTCTGCTGGAAAGCCTGGAAAAAATTGAAAAGGAACAAAGCAAGCAAGCAGGTAATGGTCTTACTGCTTGTTTCAAGTAAAATTGGGTTATATTCTTAAGGTAGTTTAACATATTTGCAATTTGGGGTGTTTGGGAGGGGCATTAATTTGTTTGGAAAACTTTTTGTTCTTTGATTAATCAGAGTTGTCTATATCCTTTGGGCAACACTTGCCCCTGGACAGACTTGTCCTTCTCATCCCCAGTAGAGATGAAGAATGAAAAGTCTGAAGAAGAGCAGAGCAGTGCCTCTGTGAAAAAAGATGAGACTAATGTGAAGATGGAGTCTGAGGCCGGTGCAGATGACTCTGCTGAGGAGGGTGACCTGCTGGATGATGATGACAATGAAGATCGGGGGGATGACCAGGTGATTACCGTGGGAAAGGAAGGGAAGTTGGGGGATCGGGGTCCAGGGATACAAGGAGTAACCTCTAACTCCACCTTTTTTGTGTCTATTTCTCACAGCTGGAGTTGATCAAGGATGATGAAAAAGAGGCTGAGGAAGGAGAGGATGACAGAGACAGCGCCAATGGAGAGGATGACTCTTAAGCACATAGTGGAGTTTAGAAATCTTATCCCATTATTCATTTACCTAGGCGCTTGTGAGAGATCAAAGTAACAGCAGATCCTCTCCCCTAGAACTTCAGCACATTCTCACTGTTCACCCTCTCCTTATCCTTCCTGTTTCATTGATTCATGATTGCCCTGCGCCTAGTTCCATTTTCACTTCCTTTGATGCTCCTTAGTAGTTTTGTTAAGTCTTACCTTGTAAGTTTTGCTTTTAATTTTGATACCTCTTTGACTTAACAATAAAAAGATGTATGGTTTTTATCAACTGTCTCCAAAATAATCTCTTGTTATGCAGGGAGTACAGTTCTTCCCATTCCTATGATTTTGGTAGTTGCTTCCCTAACTGCAGAGGCATCTCATTTACTTGTAACCCCGAGAGCAGCTTTGCATTATAGGTGTGTGTTTCCCTCACATGAGTGGGGCTGTTCAACACGAATGTAACCATGTATTTTTGTGAATGAGAGTTGGCATGTCAAATGCATCTTACAGGAAAATAGTGTAATGGTCTTAATATTTGTTTTCTAAAGTTAATACCATGGGTTATTTTTGTGAACAGCCTGATGTTTGGGATCTTTTTCTCAAAATAAACAATTCCTTATTAAACCAGGAATTTGAAGGAAAAAAATTGATTTTTTTTTTTATTACAGTAATTTGCTTTTTTTTTATCGACCTCCACAAATCCTAGGTTTTATTAAATACAATTTTCTTGGGCATCATAATCATGCGTACCAATATATACAAATAAAAATCCTTTCGATATGAGTGTTAATTTTAAATAGTTTTGACATGGAGTGGTTTCAGTTACTGTTTAGAAGCCTGATTATTTTTTATTGGATTCCTGGCCTGTGCCTGAGTTACTGAAAATAGGAAAGTATTTTTCTTCACTCCTTTATATTAGCATTTGCTTTCCAGAGAACTGAGAATATAATGAGGGCTATAATTATCCATATGAGGTACTCTTAGCTTTTACCCCCTTGCTAGATTAGACTAAGGCTAAAGGTATGAAACAGGCTTTGAGGCTTGTGTTACATGTTTAGTCCTGACACCCAGTTTGTGATTTTTACCCTTGTTATTTTTCTGCATAGAAAGCTATGAAAAATTGGTTCTTTTATGAACACAGACTTTCTATTTCCCAAAAAGATGTCATTCTGTATAACATACAGTGCAAGCTTGTGTTTTCATCTTGTGCACTGTGGACAAATGTTTCTCTCTTTTATGTAACAGATGATAAAAACTGAGTAGAAAGTGGAGGCTGAGCTAGGGTCTACCTTTATATCCCAGTGCACATAATACACAATGGCTTTTATTTAATGGTCTCCCTCCCTCCAATAATCTTGGTATGGTCTTGGGTTTTAATATGAACTCTTTATACGTTTAACTGTTCTGAGTAATCAGCTAGGTGTTTAGAAGGTATCAGGACCAAGGTGGTAATAAATAAAACCGTTTAAATGTGCTGTTAGCTGTCGGTGTTTGCAAAATGCTGAGGCAGAGTCAATTCAGAATTGAGTGTGTCCACTTTCTTAGCTTATGTTTCTTGTACTGGTTATTGTATTTTCAGGTGGTTGTATAATTGCCCCAAGAATGCACGTAGAAAATCTGAGAAGTAGTAGAGTAGTCCTACTCTTCATTTATCACTAGCAGTATCAGTGTGTATCTCTCCCTAATCTTAATAGGAACTTTGCATATACTAGACCTCAGCATCCTAGATAGACTCAGTCTGGCGTTGAGTCCTAGGCCTAGCATAGTAAACATGAATCTGATTAAATGAACCTGTGTAACAGTCCTGGCTGTTCTGGAACTCACTTTGTAGACCAGGCTGACTTGAACTCACTGAGATCTGCCTTCCTCTTCCTCCTAACTGCTGGGATTAAAGGCGCATGCTACCACTGCCTGGCGCCACATTTTAAAAAAATATTTTATGTATGAGTGCTCCACATGTACACCTGCGTGCCAGAAGAGGGCATCAGATCCTATTATAGATGGTTGTGAGTCACCATGTGGTTGACTGGGAATTGAACTCAGAACCTCTGGAACAGCAGCCAGTGCTCTTAACCGCTGAGCCATCTTTCCAACCCTTCATGCCACATCTTAAGGATGGCAAGGAAGGGGTATTGACTAAGAAAGATTGGATGTGCTCAATGCAGTTAACCTGCCAGTATCTTTAAAGCTCACTTTCAAAGCCCAATCTTCTTTTGGGCAGCTTTAAAATTAAAATATACCTACATAGTATAAAATTGGCATGTCTTGAAATTACAGTTTGAATGAACATGGCTGTTTAAATACCTCTCTGATAGGGAAGTGAGACATTGTCCTAGAAACCTCCCTCATGCCCCAACTTCATTATTTCCATTGAGTTGCTACTTTTCTGACTGTCACCATAAGTGGTTATGCACATCTTCAAGCTATATGTAAATAAAATAGAGAAGCCCAGACTTTAATACGATACTATTTGAGCCTGGCTGCTTTGATTCAACGATATCTGTACAGTTCATTTGCGTTGTTGTGTGTTACAGTTTGTTCATGCTACTGTTCATAGGATAGCATTGTGTAAATTCATTCTGCTAATCAGCATTTGAACTATTATTATACACAAAGCCATGAGCATTCTAGAGTTGTCTAGTTGAACATGTATATTTCCACTGCAGATAAAACAAAATGAAATTATAGAGACATAGAGTATTGCTTCATCTTATCCCCTTGTGTTCTCTCAGCCATGTTGTCAAGTTTGTGATAATATTACATTAAAAAATCTTAACAAACTCACCCAGGAGGAATAGACGCCAGGAAATAATCAAATTGAGGGCTGAAATCAATGAAATAGAAACCAAGAGAACAATACAAAGAATCAATGAAACAAAGAGTTGGTTCTTTGAAAAAATCAACAAGATAGACAAACTCCTAGCCAAATTAACCAAAAAAATCTTTGTTTTTGCCAAGTGTGGTGTGATAATGTACACCATTATTTTCCCAGTGCTTGGGAGGCAGAAGTAGCCAGATCTATGTGAGTTTGAGGCTGGCCTGGTCTATATAGAGTCCTGGGCCAGCCACAACACTGTACTGAGATCCTGCTTCAAAACAACAAAGGAGACTTTGCTTTGAAAAGTATTTTTGATTATGTGTACCTGTGTATGAGTATGTCAGAAGAGGGCTTTGGATTCACTGGAGCTGATGTTAGAGGCAGTTGTGAGCAGACTGAATTGGGTGCTAGAACTGAACTTGTGTCCTCTGGAAGAGCAGTATGTGCTATTAATGGCAGAGCCAACTTTCCAGCCTGGCCCTTTTCTAAAAGATATATTTTATTTGGAACAATGATGGATTTACAGAGAAGTTGGGAAGATGGTATGAAAAAATTCCTTATATGTCATTTGTCCCACTTCTTCTAGTGCTGATATCTAATTCTGTGTGATGAAGTTGTCCAGATAAAGAAGTCAGTCCTTCACCTTTACAACTGCAGGTCGTAGCCAGGCTTCATCAGCTTTTACAGGCACTCATGAATGTGTGTGGCTGTGAACATTTTACATGTGCAGGTTCATGTATAGTGAATACCTATTCTATTTATGACCTTGAAGCACCACCCCTAGAGAGTGGCAGGTAACTGTCCTACCTATCTATGACCTTGAAGTACCTGTGTGGTTTGCCCAAAGTTCTTTCCACTACAAAGATTTCCCTTCACCACTGTTCTTTAGGGTTGACCCAGAAAAAGGCTGTAGTGCTGCATCTGTCCCATACACCATGCAGAATCATCTGTAGGCTAGGCCCTACTCTTCTCTTCCATAGTCAACCAGTCATAGGTCACACCCCATGAAGCCACAGGTGCATGCTAGGAGACTGTGGTAGTTTGAAGGTAACTGGCCCCCATAATCTCACAGGGAGTGGCACTATTAAGAGGTAAGGCCTTGTTGGAGTAGCTGTTGTTATGTCCAGATTGCAGGGATCCCCCAAAAGGCCACCACAGAGACCAAATCCCATATGTAAAAGCAAAGAGCCTTTATTACCTTCCAGCTCTGGGGCTTGGTCTCTCTGTCCAACACAGCAGTGAGAGCAGAGAGCCCTGAGCTTAGGTCAGGTGGGTTTTTTGTTTGTTTGTTTGTTTTTGTTTGTTTTTTTTTTAAATCATAGCAGAGATTGGGGTGAGGGGATTTTCAGGGTTCAGGACCTTGATTGGCTGACATTTGTCTAGGGTATAGGGAATGTTTGGAATGTCAGGTATTTCCCCTTAGATGCAAGGCCCTCCCTGGGTGGGGTCAGCTGATGGCTTTTCCTGGGTCCAGGTGTTGCCTGCCAGAAGAAGTGTCTGGGCCTCAAAGCCTGTCATGGCAGCTGTGTGGTCAAGCTGTTTTGGGGCCCTTCCACACTGTGGTCTTGTTGGACAAAGTGTCTCTGTGGAAGCAGGCTTTGAAGTCTCATATATGCTCAAGATACCACCCAGTGTCTCAGACCACTACTTCCTGTTGTCTGCAAGATACAGGACTCTCAGCTGCCTCTCCAGCACCACGTCTGCCTGCACGCCGCGTGTCCCACCATTGTAATAATGGATTGGACCTCTGAACTGTAAGCGATCCACGATAGTTACATCTTTTCCTTTACATGAGTTGCAGTGGTCATGGTATCTCTTCACTGTGAGACCAAAATGAGCCATCTTAGAAATAAGACCAAAATGCTTTC
>CABHPP010100305.1:0-14648 GCA_902168425.1 Peromyscus attwateri
TTCAAAAACCCAAACCAAACCAACCAAACCAAAGGAAAAGAATGGCAGTTTCAAAATATGCAAAATGACCTCAGATGGGTACTTGGCAGAATATGATTTGACAGGTTTACAGTGACCAACAAAACAGCAACGACAGTTAATATTATTTAAACCTTTAGTGTAGAGAAGACAGATTTTCAAGTCGCAGTTATAAATCCTGCGATAGCTCCTGAGACAAGTCACCCTATGTCCTGCACCCTTGCCATGCCAGTGAGAAAGGGAACATAGAATGAAAAGTGACTTACTGAATGGGATTCAGGGTGTCCGTGAAAAGTGACAGACTGTATGTTATTAAATAACAAAACATAGTCAGAGGCTTTATTTAAAAATCTCTCACGTTCATTATCAAAGTTACAAGATTGCATACCAATAGACTGACTGTAAACAGGAAATTCTCATTAAGGAAAGATGGGTTTACTGTAATTTGATCTTTTACAAAAAAATTACTGCAAGTTATTGATAACAGAATTTCTCTTTTACTTTCTTAAGTCTAATTCTCTTGAAAATTCAATCAATGTTTCCACTTTCTTGACTAATGTTCAACCATGGTCACCTTAGGAAATACCCCGCTTATTGGTTCATCAGAAATACAAACTGGCACAGGCTTCCTTTTTGTCCTAGAGCAAGGGCTTCAGCTGCATGTATTTCACGAGAAGACAGAGGCTCCAGTGGCCCTGCCATGTCTCAGCTGAGGTTTAAGGACGGCAGTGGAGCAAAGCAAGGGTGCTGCTGCCCAGTCAGCTCTGCCTGCTGCCCTCTCTCTCATGGACTCCTCTTCCTCCTAGGCTTGCAGGCAGCCACGGGTTTCTGTTGCCTCCACCGAACCTGACTGAAGCGAGGGTGACATGCTGACTCAAGGTGATTCCGAGCTGCTCCTTCAATCTGTTGGTTGGGGGACAATGCTAATATGAAGAAAATTATCTGGGTAGCTCAGATGCTCACTCAGCCACTGCAGAGGGGTTTCCAGCATTGGCTCAATTCCGTGAATCATCACTTGGTTCTTTTTTTCTCCATCTGTTTCAAGAAAGAAATCCAATAGTAATCAATAGAAATGAAAACCACAAAGAAAAGATAATCCGTTGCCTTTTCAGATTCCTTAGTGAATTAAATGGATTTCAAACTTGTTTTACCTCCTCAACAGGAAATGAAGACAAGGAGAAAGTTTAAATGTTGCAAAATGTCTCATCCTGAACAGAAACCTGAGGTTGCAATGAATTCTGATAAAAATTCTGTTGCTATATGAAAGTATTTGTTCTTTCTTAATTACTGTGCTTGCCCAAGATTGACGTTAGTGAAACCTCCTGGAGCAAACAGCAAGTTGAACCCACTGACCAAAAGTGCTCTAGTGCATCTTTAAAACCACTACAGCAAGCTGTTACAAATGGCAACCACATGGAGGGGGGCCACACACACCCTCGGAATCCAGGAGGATGGTTAACAGCTGGGAGCTTTGCTGATTATCAGTGATGTGCTCAAGTGTTGGAAGCGCAATTAAAGCTATGATTATAGTGAATCAACGTTCTGACTGGAGGATTTCTTTCTTAAGAGTCACCAAAACTGATGCAATTTTGCTAATTCTCAATTGATAATTAAAACGGTACTATGGGGGCTGCTGCAGGGCTCAGCAGATAAAAGCACTTACTAGCAAGCCTGTGGTCTGAGTTTGATCCCTGACACCCACATGGTAGGAGAGAAACTAGTCCCCAGGTTGTCTTCTGACCTCCATATACATACTATGGGACATGGGCAACCACCCCAGCCACCCCTACACTAAAACGAATTAAAATGTAATAAAAATTTAAAGGATGCTGCAACTAACACTTTAAAATTCAAATTTTGCTAACAATTAAAGCAAGCAAAACAAAACTCCTAAAGAGCACCTTCCCCTAAAAACAACCATTCCAGACCAAACAAAAATTACTCAAAAAGGAAAAGAAGGAAGTATTTGTTATCCTGCAGTACAACTCCTTAACAGCATCTTCAAAACACAACGGAGGCGGCAACCCCCTCGTGTCCTGGAAACAAAAGACAACAACGGGGCCAAACCCTCCGAGGGACAGGAGCACCCTAGCTGCTGCTCTCCTCTCCGCTGTCTTCAAAGTGCCCTTCAGTCCCCATGGTGCTAAGGGACAGGTGGGCCTGGCTGGCACCTGAAATCAGAAACTTTAAAGAAATGAATGTTCAGCCTTCCAACAGAGACAGAGAGAGAAAGAGAGGGAAGGGTGAGTGGGAGGGAGGGAGGGAGGGGAGAGGGGGGTTTCAGGGAGTGATCACAGAGGACACAGAAACACTACGGTCAAAAGAGAATGCTCAAAAATCCAATAAGCATGCTACCAACTTTTAACACGACCAAACAAAGCTTCCCCACATCTCTGTCACAGTTCAGCACAACTCCAGGGGAAAGACCACTGACTTGGGATCCCAGAAACTAAAAACTGCCTCTGTTGCTTTCATTTCCCTAGCCATCTTTTTCTTAAAAAAGTTTTTATTATTTAGCTAATATATGTGTGTCTGAGTGTGAATTTGTGCATCTAGTGCGTGTAGTGCCCACAGCAGCCAGATGAGGGTGTTAGATCTTCTGGACCTAGAGTTACAGCCAATTGTGAGCTGCCAACATGGGTGCTGGGATCCGAGCTGGGGTCCTCTGAGGACTACTGCACTCTTAACCGCGGGGCCACACCTCCACCCCCCTAGCTATCTTTGTTGCGTCTATATAACTTCTTTACACAGCTGTAATCAGAGTTAATACAATGACTGGCTTCGTGACACTGGTCAGAACCATCACCAAACAGAAGACGAAGCTGTACACAGAGCACTGAGGACTGTACACCCGCTCTTTGGGAAGACCTTTAAGAACTGGTATAAGATGGATGAGCACTCAAGTTCTCTAGAATGATTCATCTTTCTAAGTTCTAGATGGCCAAGGTTTTACCACATTAAATCTTTCTTAGACTATCTGAAAACATTTCCAGTATGGCTCTCTTAATATTCTTATTATATATTTCTGTGAGCTGTTTTATTATTCTCAGAATTTCCTCCTACTTAGAACTGAGTCAAAAAACGAAAGCGTGGTGAGAGTAAAAGTTCCTCTTGTGTACAGGTTCTCAAGCCAGAGTCATCTAACACTAAGACAGTAACACTAACAAGTCACTACTCACTTCTCAACACAGTTCCTACAGCAGTGTTTAAACGAGAGTCAATACACACGAGTGTCCCATCCACTGAGGCACACGTGCTTGAGAAGGCAGGAGACCAATCCTGTTACAACAGATGGAGTTTGGGTCACACCAGGCAAGCCAGAGAAGATCAGAACCATTCCAACTCGCACCAAATCTGCCACATCATGCCATCATGGCACTAGGTAGGCAAATATTGGTTCTCCGGCTTTCAGGTTGGGGTCATCTTAATTCTTTGCTTGAACTAGACAACTGAGTTGTACCTATCTCTGCTATCCCTTATCATCGGAAAAACTGAAGGTATGGTGGCTCGTGCTTGTATCCTGAGCACGTGGGAAGCGGAGTCAGGACGACAGCTCTGAGTTAGAAGCCAGCCTACTCTACAGACTAAGACCCTATCTCAAAACAAAGAAAAAGAGAGCAAAATAAGACAAAGACATGAAACATTTTGACATTGCATGCATCAATCCAAACACTTCATCGGTATTTATTCTTTGTTTACCTTCTGACTTCCCTCCAAAAGTAACTGTAAACAGGATTCTTGAGATGGGGCAGAATTTCCCTTGGAACTCTAATCATAGCTCCTGTTGTTCATGGATGTCCCCAGCAGCTAGCATGGACTGACACACTGTGATTATGCAGTAAAGTTTCACAGCTGCAGATGGGGTTCAGAACTGGGTCTAATGGCCACTCCCCCACTGGGCAGTGTTTGACTGCAGAACTGGGTCTGATGGCCACTCTCCCACTGGGCAGTGTTTGACTGCAGAACTGGGTCTGATGGCCACTCTCCCACTGGGCAGTGTGTGACTGCAGAACTGGGTCTGATGGCCACTCTCCCACTGGGCAGTGTGTGACTGCAGAACTGGGTCTGATGGCCACTCTCCCACTGGGCAGTGTTTGACTGCAGAACTGGGTCTGAGGGCCACTCCCCCACTGGGCAGTGTTTGACTGCAGAACTGGGTCTGATGGCCACACCCCCACTGGGCAGTGTTTGACTGCAGAACTGGGTCTGAGGGCCACTCCCCCACTGGGCAGTGTGTGACTGCAGAACTGCTGGAGCTAGTGCGGTAAAGTTAAAAGTAGTACCAGATAAATAACAAGTATGTATGTTCTCATCTAAATGCATGCTTCCATAAACAACAACAAAGCATGGCTGGGTAATTTGGCAATTACCTACACTAACAAAAAGAATGCTAATGAATTAATTCATATTTTCCTCTAACAAGAGAAAGGCAGCTCTTGATGGGATTGCTAAACTAAACATGTTTGGTAAACATGTCTGTGTTTCTAAATGAGACTATAGACTTAACATTTGAAATTGAAAACATCACTCAAAACAGAAGACTCAGGACTCCACTGTCCACCTCTTACTTGGGATTTTGTCTTTTGTCTGTCGGGTGATGGTGACACAAGACTAACCCAGGACCTTGGGCTTGCAAGGCAAGGTTTCAACCATCAAGCTTTACCTCTCAGCCCCCACTGGAGTTTCTAAACAGTACATGGAGGTCTGTGGAGTGCTATCTTCTGGCTCTGGCCCTCTGGAACTGTTAGCACCTGAGATTACGGAAAGATCTGCACAGGACTGGGCCCATTAGCTTTCCACTGTGGAGATGGGGAGGGCCACGAAGCCACGCCCCACCCTGAGCATTTACAGACAAGGCTTTCTCACATCCCACTGGCTCAGCAAGCTAGACTTGAGTGCAATCCTTTCTTGCGTCTGTCACTGGTCCTATCTGAGATGAGAAGACAGCTGTCTCCCCAGAAAAAGCTCACACAAACAAAGCTTTAAATTAGGCAAACATTTAAGACAATAATCAAGAGAAGCAGTTGTGGTCATTCATATGTTATGCTTGTAGGGTAAATATGATTCTGCCATAACTTTCCATTCGTGATGTGAATTTTCTAACAAATATATTTTATAGAACTATTGTATAGTTAGCAAAATTTAAAATGAAATCAAACTATTAGGTAGTCTATCATCAAACTTCAACAGTCCCAACATTTTTGTCCCCCAGCCTGGTGCTTAGTCCAGTCCAGTCTCAGGCTGCGCTGCTCTCAGACAATTTCTCAGAGCAGAGCATTTATGAAGAACAGTCATTTCCACAGCTCTGTGGCCAAGGTAAAGACCAAGGCACTAGCAAGTGGTGAGGGCCTTCATCTGATGTCTCCAGACAGCAGACTGGCAAGCGGGAAGGTCCTCAGCCACAGCCCTTTCCAAGGTTCAAACCCCAACAATGCTGTACGAGGAACCTTCTGAGTCAGGGATGTGGGTGACACTTCAATCTGCAACAGGGTTTAGACTTCCATTATTGAAAAGTATACATTATTATTTTGTAAGGTGTCCACACAGTAAGAATCAGTGTCTACTTTAAAGTGAATAGTGCTACAACAGTTGTCTTTTAAGGAAAATATATTTACAGTTTGGAGAGACCACCCCATGGTTTCAATTAGCAATAATCGCACCTCGGATAAACCTTATTGGCTACGATACTTCCACTGTGCAAAGCTGAGACCACCCCATGGTTAAGGACTGGTTCTGCTCTTGTAGCAGAGGGCCTGGGTTTGGTTCCCAGCATGGTGTACATATTACCTCACCATGATTGCATGCAAACACCACACACACACACACACACACACACACACACACAAATGCGCACACACAAATGCGCACACACACATTTTGGCTATATAGAATGGTAGCAGTACATGAAACAAAAATACAAAACAGGAAAAATCGTATTGGCTGATCAGTTGCTAATGAAAAGTAAAGGTCTAAAACAATGGTAACATATGATGCATATATAAAAATGTTGCCAGCACACAGATATGTACAATAAATATAAATGCACACAGTAGTAGAAATCAGACATAAAGGAGAGGCCAATCATGCAGACAAATGCCACTAACAGACACACTGGGAGTACAGACACTTGAATCCCTGGGAATGAATGACCTTGTTCCTTTGAGATTTCTTTATATAGGAAGCAAAGGTGTCATACAGATCATAGGTCACACTCTGACAGACCATCAGCAGCAGGAGAGAGGTTAACAGAAAACAAACACATAAGCTGGGCCCTCTCCTCAATGAACCTCTGCAGTCAAGTCTGTTTTTAGGTGCTCTCTAGAGCCAGTTCAACCATCACATTTCCTGAGGGGGCCCAGCTGCTGATGCTGTGAAGCCTATGTGTGACTAAGACATATCCCAAGTCCTGCCTGCTGCTTAGAACTCAAGGTAACAGACTGCAAACCTCTGCCCACAGAGTCCTAAGAGACCTTCCAGTTCTAGTCAGTCTCTTACTCTTTCATGCCAGAACAGCAAAATCTTCCCTTTAGACTTAGCCATCAACATTTACTAGTTTTGAAGCCTTAGTTAATCTGTGAATCTGCAGTTCCTCATCTTATAGAGTGAATAAAGACTCTCATCTCTAGGGTTCCTTGGAGAATTAAATGAAATATTTAAGAAGACAGCCCAGCCGGGCAGTGGTAGTGTACGCTTTTAATCCCATCACTTGGAGGCCGAGGCAGGCGGATCTATGTTAGTAGTTCGAGACCAGCCTGGTCTATAGAGAGAGTTCCAGGGCAGCCAAGGCTGTTACACAGCGAAACTCTGTCTCACAAATAAAAAAATAAAAGAAAAAGAAGAAGACAGAGAAAATGAGTCTGGTGTATAGCTCATGAGGAAGAGGCTTCTTACTGTGCACAAAGCCTGTGGGTTCTATCCCCAGCACTATAAAAACTGGAGGTAGTGGAATCCCAGCAATTCAGGGGGAAGAGACAAAAGTTCAAGCCCACACAGAAAACTCTAGGCCAGGCAGGGCCACCTAAGACCACAAGGGTGGGGAAGAGTCACTGGGAGGGCAGGAGAGAAAGGATCAAGAGTAGGGGAGGTATGTGCTGCAAGTATGGTAATAAGTTAGTTATTCTGGTACTAGATAACCACCAAGATATATATAAAAATGGATTTAATTGTGTGATTGGCAAGCAAAAGCTTGTAAGAGCTCAGCCTCTAATTAATCAGTGGCAGTGTTAAAAAAAAAATGGGGCAACAAAACCCCAGACTCAGTACTATATAAATTAAATGACATTAAAAAAGCCATAAAATGTATTCAACACAAAAATCCAGTGAAGCACCTACCTAAAAGTCAAAGGAGCCCTAACATATGATGACTACACTGTTCAAAAGATTTGAAAAGTCTTTTTAAGATAAAAACAGCCAGGAGGTGGTGCCTGCCTTTAATCCTAATACTCATAGGGCAGGCAGGTGGATCAGAGTTCCAGGCCAGCCTGGTCTACACAGTGAGTTCAAGACAGCCAGGGCTACACAGAGAAACCCCATCTTGAAAAACAAAAACAAAAGAAAAATAAAAGATTAAAAACATTCAACTAGAATAAAACAAAAACAATCCCACTCAAGCCTTTGCTATCCCTACCCACCACTGGTGCTTGAGGGCTCACTCACACCAGACAATGGTGGCCTGCTGGAGACTGAGTCCTCAGGTCCCAGCCATCTGTAACAAAAGGTGTCACTAGGCTCTGTGAAACAAGCTGTGTCAGCTTCTAGGGATATTCTGCAGTTTCTTTCTGATTGACAAATGCAATGGCATCTCTTCGTTTAAAAAGGAGAGCTGGGCGGGATGGGGCGGTGGTGGCGCATGCCTCTAATCCCAGCACTCAGGAGGTAGAGGCAGGCAGGTCTCTGTGAGTTCGAGGCCAGCCTGATCTACAGAGCTAGTTCCAGGACAGGCTCCAAAGCTACACAGAGAAACCCTGTCTCAAAAAAACAAAACAAAACAAAACAAAACTAAATAAAAAGGAGGCTAAAGGAAGGGATGACAAAGAATCACAGCCTTTAATGAGAAAATTTCAATTGAATTAATCCCTTCTGCGGTTCACACCTCTAAGTATGGAGGAACAGAAAGCTAAGATCAAATGGACTGACATCCATTTTAACCACTGCAGCTTTTCAGGGTTATTTTATGATTCAAGAACAAATTTTCTAAGAAACATTTAATAATTCTGAAGACATTTTAAAGCCAACAAGAAGACAAGCTTTTTGATTACTGCTAACTTGCCTGAACAGTTTTGCTCTATCTGATGAATTCTCCAACGTTGCTCTGTTATGTTCATGAACAAGAGGCTGACCAGCCGAATGCACCGACAGGAGCAGCCCAGACTGAAGTTTGAGTGCACACAGTGCTGAAGGGTTCTGATCAGCTGCGGTGGGAACAGCCAGTGAGGTCAGGTCAAAGGGGGTTAAAGCAGGCCAGGATATGGGCAAAGGGTACATCAAACACTGATGTTAAAAGGGCAATTAATCTTACAGAAATGCTTCCTGGGGAATGAGCTCTCCATCTTAAGAGCACACTCTATGCTGGAGCAGTAAAAATGAACACGCACGAGCACAAGGCTTTTATCCCATGATCACAAACAGAAGGCAGGCGTTGTTTATCAGAGCCACAAGGCTTTTACAGCACTCCATCAACATCTTCCGGGTCTAAGCTCACTGAGTGCGGGTCACAAGGAACCACTCAAAGTCCATGTGTCTTTCTTCCATGCATAAGCTGTCTACTATATATATATATATATATATTATATATATAATATGTATATATGTATATATACATATATATTATATATATTATATATATAATTTTTCTAAGATATTTCGAGAGCCTTGGCTCTTTTGATAGTTTCATCAACTTCTAAACGTGCATTTTCTTGACTTTTGCTTAGAACCATTAGATTTCTTAGTGAGAAGGACATATATTTTAAATTTAAAATTAAAACCATATACTTACCCATAGTCATGGAAACTATAGTTAGTGATTATTTAGACCACTTAAATAAACTGATTAAGAGCCTTTTGACCATAAATAGAAAAAAAAATAAGGTAAAAGTTAAACAACAAGCCTTCTTCATCTTAAAAAGGGAGGTTTCAAAATATTTTCTTTAAAAATGTTATTACTGTTTGTGCATTATGTGTGCATGAGTAGAGTGACTTCTCTTACTACTATGGGTTCTGAACACATATCACCAGGCACCTTACCTGCTGAGTGACCAAGCAGCTCGGAGCTTCTGTTTAGACAGTACACGGGGACGGGTGGAGCTGCTGCGCTGTGTGACAAGGCAGGGACACAGAACTGGTTTGATTTACTGACTGGTGTGCACATATCACTTCGTTTCCTAGTGCCAGCAACAGAGTAAGCGTTGCACAAACCTAGGCCTTCCACTTTTGGAAAAGCCAGGTTAACTCACTTAGCTTTTTGAGACTAAGACAAAAAATAATTAAGGAGGGGAAATCAGAGGCATCTTTTCTTAGATCCAGCATTACATCATCTCCATTAATAGAGGAAGAAAATAATCATTTTTAGTTCTTTCATTTCAGAAAAGACACCTATCAATGGACTTAGATCTACAGAGATTAGTCAGCAGTGTGTGTGCTGGACAAAGCCCAGGGGTGGAGGAGGGGAGAGCAATCAAGGCAAAGAATCTGGCTAATTTCAATTTTCAGTGTATGACAAATTTCATAAACTCTAATTACCAGTTTTGCTGAACTTTATCAATGATTATAGTAGATCTTTGCTCACAAAGGGCCAACATTGAAAATGCTTTTAGACTTCCCACTGTACAGTGTTTCTTCCATAAAATATAAACGCAATCAAGAATGGAGAGAACTAAAAGCAAACGGAGCTGGAAGAGACTGTGTGGCAAGGCTCCCACAATAGGAGGTGACCCACTTCTCCATGGGTCACTGTGGTAGTCTTCCTGAACGGCAAACATTCCATTAGCACCAACAGCACTGGCAGCCTACTTCTGACCTCTTTACCACGTTTGAACAGGTTCCGTGACAATCACGCCTGCTACATGACAAGCAGTGACTGTGGAGATGTGGCAGTCCTTCACCACAATCACACGGCTGGCATTCTGCCCTGTCCCGAAGGCTACTCCTAAAACGTGCATCAATGGCACAGAAGTCTTGCCATAAGTGAAGGGAGAACTGGTCTTTATAAATTTCCTTATGAACTTTTGTTTGTAAAAATATATTAACAGGGGCTGGAGAGATGGCTCAGTGGTTAAGAGCATTCTCTGCTCTTCCAGAGGACCCAAGTTCAATTCCCAGCACCACACGGCAGCTCATAACTATTTTTAACTCCTGTTCCAGGGGACCCAACACCCTCATACAGATATACATTCAGGCAAAACACCAATGTACATAAAGTACAAATAAATAAATTAAAAAATTTATATCAACAAAAGAAAAACTAGGCTAATTGTAAAACTTTATAATAATATAAGACTATGAAGTCTCACATGGGAAAAAGTGATCTCATTTACATTCTATAAGCAGACTATAACAGGAAACATACTTATGGCATAAACAAGAAAACTGGATCCATTAAAAAATTTAATGACTGCTCAATTCAAATGGCAGGAGGGCACAGAGAGACATTAGTTCACATTCTAATGTGAATGCAGAATATGACTAGAGTTATAAAACCATTACCTCATTCTTCAACACTCATCTTAGGCTGCTGGGTGAGGGGAAAGAGAGGGGAGGCCTGCGAGTTTGGCGGACTCCTCTGGGAGCAGTGGCTGCAGTAACACCACACACCCTACGATATCGCCAGCCAACTTTAATCCTCTCCAATCCCTGAAGGATCTGCCCTGTGTTTCTGTTACCCACCCCCAGCTGTTGTGCCTGAAAACAACATACTACACACTTTACAAAGAATTTACCATACAGAACCATACAGAACAAGGAAAAACACAAATTCACTAAATTTTATTTTTGTAACTCCTGTGGTTTCTCATAAAGCATATTAAAAATAAGGTAACTGCCAGGCATGGTGGCACATACCTTTAACCTCAGCATTTGGGAGGCAGAGGCAGCTGAATTCTTGAGTTCCAGGCCAGCATGATCTACACAGAAAGTTCCAGGCCAGCCAGGTTCAATAAATAGTAAGACTCTGACACACACACACACACACACACACACTCTCTCACCCAAACAAATAAAGTAATTTTGAAGTCAGTTTACCTAAATTGGATATTCCAAGTGCCCAGCCTCCATTTCACTGAGCTCCTTAGTACTTCTCCAACATTCCTGAGCTACTGACAGTCTCAGGCATGTATAAAGAACAGGCAGACACACTCAGCCCACAGAATGGGCAGGACCTTTTACACTGCACACCATGCACAGGCAACTGGTGAGGGTTCCACGGTAGGCGCATGCACTGTGGGACCTGACCCGTTTTTCCCTTCCCAACTGCTTCACCTCTGCCCAAGCCCATCTTCATTAAGTCTCTTGGGAACTGCCGAGGACGCTGCTCACTGCAGGCTCAGTCCGGATCACGCCAGAGCTATGCATCTTCCTGTCCATTCCAACTGACACCAAAGCTTTCTTCAGAGAATGCTACTCTGTATCTTTTGTATCTCAGAGCAACAAGACAACACACACAGCACAGAGAAAGTGAATGACGGGATGTAAAATCTGTGACCGCACAGGGGACACAAGTTGAACAGCTGTCAAGGAAGGACACCAAGGAGTAAATACACGAGCGCAGTCGGAAGGAACTAGAAGGGAAACAAGAACGCTTAGTGAACCACCCACTCCTCAGGAGAAGCTCCAGTACAGACTAAGTCTTTCTTTACACCGGTGCTGTTTGTGCAACACCAAACACAAAACCAGGAGAAAATAGCCCAACACAGAGAACTAATCAATGAAATCTTAAATTTATAAAAACAAAAATAGAGGTTTGTTATGCTACACAGCTCACCAGGTTTTCATAATTATATTGGACACTGGGAAATGAAGTTTATAGGCTTTTAAAATATTTCCTAGATAAAAATTAAGCATTTGACTTTTGATTTTTAAATATTAACATTTAGTTTATTTATTTGGTGTGTCAGAAGATAGCTTTTAGGAGTAGTTCTCTCCTTGTCATGTGGGTCCGAGGGACTGCACTCAGGTGCCTAGCCACACCGAGCCACCCAGCCAGGCCTGGTTTCGGACGCTGACATTGTAGGGAAAGAGGAAGATATCTGACTTCGGGCCCAGCACACAAGTATTCATCTCTGAGTCATTTTAACTCCAACTGAAACCACAGACACCGTGTACCTGTGCTCACCTTTGCTTTGTTTCCTGTTCTTTCTGTCTTGGCTAATTTCCCTAGCCACTTACAGATCAGAAGGAAAAGAACACAGAGCAATTCATTGCGATGCTCCAGTGACCCCAAGCTCGCCGCCATAATATAGCACATTCTGCTGTCATGATGAAGTAAGACTGAATTCCTTCATGCCTGAATCACAGGGAGGAGTACGCAATGGTGCCACATGGGTTCTGTAAGTACTTTCTCTTTTTATCATGTGATGACAGCTAGGTCTTATCCATACACACCCAAATTTCAAGTCTTTCACTTTCCCCTTGAGTGCAGGTGTGCCAAAATGCTCCACTCTGACAGTGGACAGGTACCCCGAATCGCACAGTGCAGTTCCACTCTGAAAGTGGACAGGTACCCCGAATCGCACAGTGCAGTTCCACTCTGACAGCGGACAGGTACCCCGAATCGCACAGTGCAGCTCCACTCTTGACAGCGGACAGGTACCCCGAATCACACAGTGCAGCTCCACTGTGACAGCGGACAGGTACCCCGAATCGCACAGTGCAGCTCCACTGTGACAGCGGACAGGTACCCCGAATCGCACAGTGCAGCTTTTCACTTAGAGACTTAAAGCTTCTGAATACACCCACAGATTTTTAAATGATAATATTTTCTAAATATAAATATGAAATGAAAAGAGGCAAAGATAAAAGTTTTCCAAAAGAAAGACACAGAATTAAGGACGTGTCCAATTTCATGGTATGAAATTTAATGCTGTGTATTGATACTCCTATTTATGACAGATCAATGAAGTATGAATCCTCCCATCAACCAGCTGCCGATCTGAGGAGGAGACGCCTGTTATTCAACTACAGCACCTGAACAGTCTGAAGCAGATCTTCAGGTTAAAGAGGGTTTTTCTGTTGTTATTTTTATTTATTTTATGCATACAGGTGTTTTGTCTGTTTGCATGTTGTATCTGTGCACCGTGTGTGTGCCTTATCCCTGGAGATCAGAAGGCATCAGCTCCCCTGGAACTGGAGTTACAGACAGTTGTGACTCTTACAGTTACAGCCACCATGGGGTGCTAGGAATCAAACCCTATTTTCTAGAGAGCAGCCAGTGCTGTAATCACCAAGCCATCTCTCCAGCCCTCTGTGGGTTAAAGTCTGAGTGGGAAAAGCCTGCTATTCACCCACAGCATCTGTCACAGTCCAAGGCAGACCTGTGGGTTGAAGTCTGAGTGGCTGTCTCATGCTTCCTTTCTTCAAACAACAAAGTCAATCTGCACATTCTCTAGCAAAGAACATGCAGATGGGGCCAGAGTTCGGGAGAGAACAAAGAAGCTTTGCAAAAGACACTCACAAATGCGCTCACTATTCTCAGACAAGACCATGATAATCTTATATGTGTCATTATATCCTGGGTGGGAGATGGCAAAAGTGGACACAAAAATACTCTGATAGAGGGTGTCAGACTTTCCTGTATTCAACATTTTAGTGCACTTGACAGTGGGCAGGAAAGCCAACACAACAAAATAAACACAGAACCAGCTCACATTCCTGAGGTCACATCAGGAATTAAGTCAAGAGAACAGAGTGAAGGATTCAGAGAACTAAGTTAGGAAAAAGCACACATTTCAGAACACTTTTAGACTAAGGTTTTGTTTAAGGGCTTTGTGTGTGTCTCTATCGGTATGTGCTCCATGAGTGTAGGTGCCTGCAGAAGCCAGAAGAGGGCGCAGGATCCCCTGGAAATGCTACAGAAGCTGGAGTGCTGGGAACCAAAGGGCAGTCCTCTGGAGAGTAGGAAGTGCTCCTAACCTCTGGGCCATCACTCTCGCCCCAAGACTAAGATTTTCTTTAAAAACAAAACAAAGCTCAGTGGTGGTGGTGGTGGCGCATGCCTTTAATCCCAGCACTCAGGAGGCAGAGCCAGGTGAACCTCTGTGAGTTTGAGGCCAGCCTGGTCTACAAAGTGAGATCCAGGACAGGCACCAAAACTACACAGAGAAACCCTATCTTGAAAAAAACCAAAAAAAAAAAAAAAAAAAAAAACAAAACAAAACAACAACAACAAAAAAAACCCAAACCAAACCTAACAACAAGAAGGAAAATGAAAACAAATGGCCACCAAGTAGAAAAATCAATGCATGGCTAGCTTGACAGTTCAGCAGGTGGCAGTATGCAAGCTGATGATCCCAGGAGCCTATAGCTGTGTGTGTGTGTGTTGGTGTTGGGGGGGGGGTTGTCTCCTGAAAGTTGTTATCTGACAGGACATGCACATGGCACTTGTGTGAATTCAAGGTTTGTCTCCCCCAACCCCCCCCCCC
>CABHPP010100306.1:0-11078 GCA_902168425.1 Peromyscus attwateri
ATTCTTCTGCATAGGTCTGCCTCTGCCCAGCTTACCTTCCCATTTTCTTGAATAAGGTTTTGAGGGTTTTTAAATCATTATTAAGACCCAAACACCTAGATTTTCTCCTTATTATCTTCTGAATGTTTGGTTTCCTGCATTTTACATTGTAGCCTATGGCGATGACTTTGCTCTGCTGTGTAAGATCTGGATAACCACGTGTAAGGCCATGTTTGGCCCCCTGATACAAGCAGTCTGTTCTTTCTCGGGTGCCCACCATCTTCATTCCTGAAGCTGTCACTGAGAGGGAGTGCCAGTTTTCTGACTTGGTTTTTAACATCTGGCAACTTTTCTAGATCTTTTTCACTCTCCTAATGTAAATTTTAGAATCATTTTGTCCATATTCACGCACCATGCTGGAATTTTGATTGGGTTTTTGTTAAGTCTAGAGATTCATTTGAGAAGATGGCAGCGTAGCAATATTGAGCATTTAGCTCTTCTCATTATTTAATTATTTTTAATATTTTAATTACATTTATTTTATTTCCATTTGCTTAATTTATCTCTATTATGAGGGTGCATGCACCTCACCTGTGGAAATCAGAGGACAACTTCCGGGCATCTGTTCTCTTCTTCGGCCCCGTGGCTTCTGGGAATCAAAGTTGGCTCACCAGGCTTAGCAACAAGCCCCTCCCCCTGAGGCAGCATGGCTCGCCTCCATTGATTGCTTTAACATTTCTCTTGTCCGAGAGACAGAAACTATAGTGTTTAACTCTCATAAAACTCTGATGTTTGTCTTGTTAGATTTATACCTAAGTATTTCTATTTTATTTTGATTTTATGTTATTTGAGACAGGATCTTGATGGTAGCACAAGCTGGCCTCAAACTTGTAATCCTCCTGTTCCAACCTCTCAGGTGTTAGGGATGGCTCATATGGACCACCAAACCAGGCTTGTTTTTAATTTAGAGTTCTGTTTGCATATTGCTTATATGTAGAAAATGAATGAACCTTTATATATAATCAGCCCTCTATATCTATAGCATTTGCCTCTATGACTTTTACAGGAAAGTATTTTTGATATACTTGTACAGAGCATGTGCAGCCAATTTTTCTAGTCAACACTCCCTAAATAACAGATCATGACAACTGTTTGTGTAACAATTATTTAAGTGATTGGAATGAATATGATATTAATTTAATTGTAACAATGTGCATCATAATTGTTTGGTAATTATAATTCTAGATAGTGTGATTAATATAAACATAAGTTAAATTACCTGAGTGGATTGCATACAGTAATGCAAAATTTTACATAAGCACATGAGAATCCACAGAGCTTGGTAACCAAGATCCAACCTTCTGGGTGGAGCCGTCTCTTCATCCATACTGAGGATTGGTGGTGTGATCCTGTGTCCTGCGACGTGGCTAGCATCACTTGTTAGATATAGGAGTCTTACTGCTGACTCTTCAGGATTTGGCAAAATTCACAATCATGTTGTCATCAATGAGCAACAACAGTGTATTCCTGCTCTAAATATTTTGTTTTCTTTTTTGTATTATTGGCTTTTCTAGGACTTTCAGTATACGTTTAGCTAGAAATGCTAGAGGGGTGCTCATCGCCTTTTCTGGACCTTAAGGGAGAGTGTCCATTACTAGCATTAGTGTGCTCATAGCTGGAGAACTTTGGTGCATAGTCTTGATGAATTTGAAGAAATTATTCTCTATTTCTAATTAGGTGAGAGGCTTTCCCTTTCATATTTTACTTATTCTCAGAAAATTTCATATATGCATATAATATATAATTGTTTTGATCATTTTTATCGTGGAGGAGTTATTGGACTTCGTGAATTGCTGCTTCTGTACCTGTTGCTATCATTATTTTTCCTCTTTGTTTTGTTGACATGGGTAACAATGACTCATTTTCAAATGTTAATCTTGACCTTGCTGCCTGAAAAATCCTAGATAGCCAGTGTATAAATCCAAGACTTCTAGATTCAGCTTACTGTTTTTCTCTTCAGGCTTGTCTACACGTTTATGAGGTACTATGGCTGGTCATTCTTCCCTTTCACAATACCTTCGTCTGGTTTGGAATTAGAGAAATGCTGATATTTAGAATAAATTGGAAATGTTCCTTCCTCTTGGGTTTTTGAAACTGTTGAATTGTACGTTTGTTCTTTAACTGTTTGGGAGAGTTCTCCACTCAAATGGGCATGCCAGAGACCAAATAATTCATATCCATTTTGGATTCAGAGAATTTTTTATTTTAATGTATGTACTCTTATAAACTTACAATATTACAATAACATGATACATGTACGCTTCTTCTAAAAAATAAAACTTCATTTACTAAATGACTGCCACATTTAAAATGTGTGCACATTTCTTAATACAGTAAATATTTCCCAAAAATCAGATTCCTGAAAATCAATTTTTCTATGTTGGGTCTCCACAAGTCATCCTGAATCTCCTATTTGCAGATGTTTTTCCAAATATTTTTTGTGTTTATGGGTAGGATGATCAATTTCTTATTTTTTTGTCAATTTTTCTTTTTGATATTAATTTTTATTCATTGATTTTGTGCTTTCATGGTTTCATATGTATAGATGATGTGTTCTGAGTAGTATTTGACACATGGTTTTGTCATGATTTAAACAAGTTGCTACATGTAAAAAATGTAGAACTAAGACTGGCATGCAGTAAGTGCTTAATAAAGCCTAACTGGTGTTATTAATGCCTTTACTCAGCTGCAGCATCTCCAGATGTCCTTATCTCCCTTGAATATCACTCTACCCCCATCACTAAATCCCTGAAAGGCCTTCTGTTGTTTTCCTATTTACACACACACACACAAAAAAAAAAAAAAAAAAAAAAAAAACAACTCCTTCACATTTCAAACTGAAAGTTCATTTCCCCAGTACAAAATACACACACACACACACACACACACACACACAACAACAACTCCTTCACAGTTCAGACTGAATGTTCACTTCTCCAGTACAAAATACACACACACACACACACACACACACACACACACAATTGCTCGCCAAGACCCTTGCTCAAGGCTGGCATGGCCAGCCTTTGTGTTTGAAGTATAGCTTTGCGATACTTGTCGGTCTGAATCTTATTAAAGTATTCCCTTGCAATAATGCAGTCCCGTGGTGTTTTCAGATCTGGAACACATCTTATGAGTCACTTGGCCCAGTTGAATAAATGAGTCCTAGAGAGGTCAGAGGCTTCTCCAAGTTCTTGCCGCTGGAGGCTATCAGAATGAGAAGCCCTTTCTTGGTGTGCCAAAACTCACAAGTGCACTGATTGCCATAACTTAATTCTTGGGGGTATTTTTTTCAATTTTTAATTTTATGTTACATTCCAAATACTCATTAATCACTGTACACATTATGACTAAAATTTTCTTCTAATTTCTGTGATTTATCTGCTGTTCTTCACCAAGAAGAAGGTTTTCAGCATATAGAAAGGCTCCCATCCATTTGACTAAGCATTGCTGGAGTGCTTGTGTGTGGCTTTTAGCCTGCCCTTTAACAAGCCCCACGAGGTAAACGTTACTCATGAGTCACTCACTTCTTCCACACACAGAGCAGCTTCTTCTGTGGAATGGTGGCTTTTAAACATTGCACAGGTAGGGAAGTAAATATCTGTGTAACTAATTGAAACTACAGGGGGAATAGAAAAAACAGAATGCGGTTATTAATAATCCCTCTATTTATATGAAATGAACTATTCATTTGAGGAACTACAACACTGAGTAGATATTGCTTCGTTTAAATTTATAACAGCTTCTTTGAATACAAGCCTGATAGCAACAGCCTGACTTCATTTGTGAGTTTGCAGCCTACAAAATTAGGAGCTGGGAGAAGGTAAAGGTGTGTTCTCTGCTCAATTCAATTGTAAAGCCCAGTTGTGAGGCCAGACAAAATTGATGTTGGTTATTACAGTATAGTTTGTACATATGTAGTCATCTACGATGCCTAGGTCAGGTTTCCTGTAAGATGTGCTGATAAAGTCTATCCCATTGCTTAAGTCTCTTCTTAGGATCCAAATTCCTGATGTTGACATCTGTTTAGAGGCAAAATTTAGATTTATGATGGTCATTGAAGAGGAATATAAGGTACAGATAACCTGCTAATGTCAGAAAGCCTACTATAATAGGAATAAAGTAGAAAATAAAACATACCATCTCCTAATCCACATGCCAATTTTAAATACTGGGTACTGTAAATAGGAAACTCATCCCATAGAAACAATGGTAAAATCACAATTGACCATACATTTCTACTTACAGTATTTTTAAGTAGTTTTGAAAACTAAGTCTTAAAAATTTCTCTAAAAAATATATGAAGCCATCACACACACACACACACACACACACACACACACACACACACACACACACACACACACACACACACACACACACACACACACAGTATATCTCTTAGTATTGGACCCAAATTTTCTCACCAAGAGTTGACTCTGATGTTGTTACCCAAACAATTCTGAAAATTAAAATATGTAAAATGCCAAACTCTTGACCTGAATGAAAAACCTCACTCAGTTCATTCAATCAATAAATTAGATAAATAATAAGAGTACTGCTTAACCATGGGTTGTTGTAGGTCATATTCCCATGGGGCTAGTTAAGATTCAATTTTTTTTCATAAATATAAACAGAAGAAAACCCACCCCCTTCCCCTGAGGTAAAAATTGTTAAATTTATGGGATCAAATAATGTTGGAACTGAATTCACAGGGAAGGCAGACACTGAAGTGTGCATCCTCTTATGATTCACTAGTGGTAGGTGTCTAACAACCACAAATTGGAGTCGTTTTGCATATATGCTGCTCATAAATGCTGTTCAAAATTATCAAGTATTCTAACATAACACCACAATAAAGGATTCCGTAGGCAGTGAAGGACTAAATGAAGTAGAGCCCCTTGTTACAATGGCTGCATCTGGATCCCTGAATTCAGAGATTTGCTTGTCTCCCTTGAACCTGTGGCCAGGCACTTTGTCACAAAGACAGGTCACACATAGTAAACCGATTGAACTACATTGGTCCCACAACAGAACCAGAAGTCATGACTGGTCAAGGGACAAGGTAGGGAGGGAAGGGTTGTTGATAGGAGCTGGGAGAGAGACAGTGAAAGGAGAGAGACAGACCAGCTATATCCATGGTGGAAACTGCCAGAGAACTAACTAACACAAAGAAAGGGGGTAAAATGGCTAAAAGGGAGCCCCAGAAGCTAGATTAACACTGCTCTACATGACATGAATATTTAATTTTGTAGAGAAATTTCTGCTTGTTTGATTAACTTAGATGGGAGAATTTGACTGGGGCTAACAAGAGCCATCAGTATAGTTACATAACTTCATTCCAATCATTGAAATAAAATCAAAGATGTTTAGAAAATAAGAATAATCCATACAACAAAAGCAGAGAAAAAAGGTGAGTGGGAGTTTACATTGTTCAGTCCAATGAAAGCAAAAATCGTAAGATTGTTCTGAAGTTCATTTATGTGTGCACTGTGAGTTTATAAAACCAATCCCAGTTCTTCACCGGCGGGCATTTCCCTACTCTGCTCACCCAAAGCAGTCTTCTTGGGCTGGAGAGATGGCTCAGCAGTTAAGAGCACTGGCTGATCTTCCAGTGTACCTGGGTTCTATTCCCAGCACCCACGTGGCTGCTCCAGTTCCAGGGGATCTGGCACCTTCACAGACGTACATTCAGGCAAAACACCAATGCACATAAAGTAAAAATAAATAAATTAAAAGAAGAGTGGATCCAAGTTTGGTCCCCAGCACCCTCATGTATTGGCTCACAATGACCTGTAACTCCAGCTGCAGGCCTTCCAATACCTTCTTCTCGATTTCTTAGGCATCTGCACACCTTCCCATACAACATACAGACACTCATGAATACACATAATTTTAAAAATAAAACCCACCATTCTAACTGTCATGCCTTTCCCTATGATTTATCTAGTTCCTGAAGCCAGTATGCTTCAGTACGAAGAAAAAGTGAGCCCAGAGCTCGTGGTAAGAAAGTAAGGTGTAAAACTTGCCACTGTTAATCTGGTCTGGCCTCTTTCCCATCTAGTGGTCTTTTGCAGATCTTTCTACCCATGATGGGTACAGAGAAGGGAAATGGAGGTGGACGCCCTTAGATAGTCACAAGAAGTGGACCAGCTCGGTCTCTTTACCTTTACAGCTGGAAATACCGGAATGCCAAGTTCAGTAAACAGAGTGGCTCCTGTCCACTTTTGCTTTTCAAGAAACACCTGAGAGCCATAGAGGACCGTGACTTTCCTGAGTCCCCTGCAGTTTGTTCCACTGAGTCCCTCTTGTGAACCTGCAGAAGGTGCTGGGATGCTGGTTTATGAGAACAACAGTGAGATGGATTTCAGTTGCTTACAGGGAGAAAGTACTTGTTGAGCAAAAAGACTGAAGAAAAGATCATTTCTTCGTTATCCAATACTCACAGAAGCGCATCTCAATTCTGAGAACTCTGATCAGTTAGTGACTAACCATGGACTTCATGGCAGGCAGATGAGGTCATGTGACAAAGGGTATCTTATGGAAGGGTTATAATATGTGCTTTCATTATCCAGGCATGATGGTATATGTCTATAATTCCAACATTCAAGAGGTTGAAGCAAGAGAGTAGGTACATGACCAGTCTGAGTTACCATAATAAGATCCTGTCTCCAAACAGAGTAAAATCAATTTCCAGCACATTTGGGCCCCTATAACATCAAAGTAGTCTGTTCATGTTACCATCCTCAGCAAGGAGACCCATGAGTAGTTCCGGAAATTCCAGCATCATCCCTTCCATTGTACAAGTAGCCACAGTGCCTGAGTTGAAGTCTTTGCCACTGGGCAATGAGAGGCTGGATGGAGGTTCCTTAACTCTGAAGTCTTTAGAGACTATTAATCTTCCTTAATGGAGCTGTTTATTAAGAGGCTCACAAACATCTGTATTAACTCCAGCTCCAGGGGAGCTGATGCCCTCTTCTGGCCTCTGTAGGCATGCACTATATGTACAGGTACTCATGTGCATGTACCTGCACACAGACACACACTCATACATATAATAAAGGAAAATTGAACTATTTAAACAAAGTGAGGCCTTATTTTTCTTTTTCCATGTCCTTACATTATTTTCTTTTTAATTTCTGTGCTTTATTATAAGACATGATAATAGAAAACTATCTAGTGTGCTTAACAGCAATCCACTTCCTGTGGATCTAACAAAGCACAGCATGCTGCTTCTGCCTACCGTAAGTGAACCGTAGCACAAGTGCTTGTTAACTCTCTCTATCACTTACCCAGATCCCAAATCAATCAAGGCAAAGCCCATTATAGCATGAATCTTAAAAGTTCTTATTAATAAAATCAAATCCAGAGCCAGGTATTGGGGTGAATGCTGGAAGATCAGAGAAGCAGAACAAGCCACAGCTACCTCACCTCTCCAGTTCCTCAGCTGATTCTGTTTCCTCAGACTGGAAGCTTCTGAGTCCTCATCCAGAATGAATCTCAGCTGAACTGTGCTACTCAAAGGCCTAAAAGCTTAACCAGCCAAAAGCTTCTAGTTCCTGGTCTTCATGCCTTATATATCTTTTTGCTATCTGCCATCACTCCCTGGGATTAAAGGCTCACTTTCTAGGATTAAAGGCGTGTGTCACCATGCCTGGCTGTTTCCAATGTGGCCTTGAACTCACAGAGATCCAGACGGATTTCTGCCTCTGGAATACTAGGAATAAAGGCTTGAGTGCCACCATATTCTGGCCTCTATGTCTATCTAGTGGCTGTTCTGTCCTCTGACCCCAGATAAGTTTATTAGGATGCACAATATATTGGGGAACACAATACCACCACAGCCCATCCTATTTTTGATGGTTAGTGCAAGTTTCTCTGCTGACAGTGGGCTTGATTAATAAGAGTAAGATGAGTAATGTTCTAAGCTGTTTCTTTGTTTTTAATCAAATCTCAACCCCAGGAACGTCTGAGCACACCTGATCTACTTCCTGACAGAACCCAGTTCACTTTAAACTGGCTCCAGATGGATGTATTTCTTTCTCAGTGGGATCCAAGCCCTGTCAGTTTTCCATCCTCCTTTGAAGACCCCATTCGTACTACAAGTTGCAATTCTTTCTCTGCAACTTACAAAGGTTTAAGTTTCTTGCCTTTCCTCATACCTGAAAGCTATCTTCACCCAATAAGAAGGAATAACCCTCTCAGAAAAGCTAAAACATATAAGTTTTGTCAGCAACAAATCAACATTTCAGTCCAAAACACAAACCTGTCTTTACTGCCTTCCCTGATTCAAGAGCTGGGGTGCAGGCGTGTGCCAATGTGCTCAGCGTCGCAGGGCTGTGGGTGGAACTCACAGCTCCCTGATGCAAGGCACAGGCTCTGCTAACCGAGCCACACCCGCAGCCCTCTGGGGCATTAGATTTGCTGGTCTCCCCACCCACTGTCTGATTAGTTAAGTCTGTTTGTTGTATTTTCAGTCTTTTAGTCACTGTGAGTCACTCTGTCTCTTTCTTATCCCTGTTAAAGATGCCCAGCGTTTTTTTCTACCTATTAAACACATGTAGTGTAGGCAGCATGGTGCATATGATACGAAAGTAGTAAGGATAGCTTTTCAAATGCCCTTGTCTGCTAATCTTAATGTCTATGTCATTTCTGGTTTTTGGGTTGTTTTTTATTGAATTCTATCTTTGCTTCATGTATGGCATTTTCTACATGTTTATAGGTTTGGTTGGACATTGTGATTTTTATCTTTTTATGTGCTGAATGTTTTGTATTTATATAAGTATTCCTTGAGCTTTGTTCACCAAAGCAGTTAAAATACTTGGTCACGATATGATTCTTTTGAGGAACGCACTGATTGGTCGGTTGATTGACCGAACCTAATCAGCCTTTCAGTTAGGGCTTATCCCCGCCCGCTCCCAGTACTGAGGTGGGACTCTGAATCATCTGCACAGTGTAAGGGGGTGTTGAAGTATGAGGTGTTCACCTCTGGTCTTCAGAAACCCAGCATCCAGAGGGAACCATTAGCTAGCTTCCCTGGCCTCTGGTGAGACTAGAGCAGGTTTCTTCCCTCCTTCCTCAGCGTCATCTCTGCAGTCCGACTCCACCCCCAGCCCACTTTACAGCAGACACAGAGTGAAGGTGAAGCCTGCCGTGGGGTGGCGGCTGTCAGCGACCAGGGAGTCGAGGAAGCTGCCTGCTCAGTTCTGGTTTCTAAGGAAGTTGGTCTGTTTATTATTAAGTATATACAGAGAAGAAAATGGAAAACAATACTGTTTTGTTCTAAAGTCCTTTAATTTTTGTATTCCTCAAAATCCCTTTTGGTATGTGAATGTGGCTGAATGTAGATAGTGTAATAACGCAACTTTTGTAAGTTTTGTGTGCTTTTGTTATACTGACTTACCGATAAAACCATCTAAACTGGGGCTGGAGAGAGAGCTCAACAGTTAAGAGCACCGTCTGCTCTTCCACAGGACCCAGGTTCAGTTCCCAGCACCCACATGGCAGCTCATAACTGTCTGTAACTCCAGCTCCGGGGGATTCAATACCCTCACACAGACACACATTCAGGCAAAATACCAATGCAATAAAATAAAAATAAATAAATCGTTAAAAAATGATCTAAACCACCATTTCCTTCCCTTCAGTTTCTTTACTAACCAGGAAGCTGTGTCAGCCTTCTGTTTAGCATTGTGTCTGATCTGTCGGACGGTGGTTCCTTGTGTTTCCTTGGTGACCTTTAGGAGCCCATAGGATGCATGTTGATGTTCTAGTCACCCTGCTAGCTGGCACTCTCTTCCTGTTGACTCATCTAGCTAAGCACCAAGTCGGCTGATCTTTTCTAAGAAATGACTTCTAGTTTTATTAATTTTCTGATTGATAGCTAGGTTTATTTTTACTGTTTTTTTTTTCCCTTGCACTAACTTTAGGTTTAGCATGCCTAGCTCTTCTGGCCTTTTTTTTTTTTCTTTTGAAAAGTGAACTCCTTAGACTTTGTCCCTCTTTCTCATATAAACTTTTAAGTCGGTAAATTCCTTTCTAATAAATGCATTAACCCTACCCCACAAATTCTGCATGAGTTTTAGCATCCTTTGAGTCAAACTATATTCTAATTCTCTCTCTCTTTTTTTGTATCCATGGATTGTTTAGATGTGTGCTTTTTCATATCCAGATATTTTAGATTTTCCTGGCTATCTAATGGTTATTAATTTCTAGTTTGATTCTATGTGATTAGAGAACACACTCAGTATGTTTTCAGTTCTGTTAAGTTTGCCCACACTCGTTCTGTGGGTGAACATATGGTCCAGCTTGATGAATGGATCATGTGCACTTGAAAACAGTATGCGTTCTGCAGATGTTGAGTATAACGCTCTATAGCTATCAATTAGGTCAAGGGGGTTGAAAGTGCAGCTGGATCATCTGTGTCTCCAGTGATTGGCAGGTAAGATAGAACGGGTGGTTCTGGCACTTGCTAGAGAGAGGTACTGCCATACTCATCTGTGACTTAAGTTGCCTGTATTAATCGCTGTGTATGATTGTCACAACTGCTTTCCTTAAATTTTGTCTGTCTGGGCTTTATGTATTTTAAGGTCCTTTTAGGTGTGTGTGTGTGTGTGTGTGTGTGTGTGTGTGTGTGTGTGTGTTGATGACTGGGGATATGCTTCTTGATCAACTCACCCAGTTTTTGTTGTGAAATATCCTTTTTCTCTGGAAATAGTATTCTGAAATCTAAGATTAATATAGCCACCCTATCATCCTTATGCATATTATATTCATGGTGTGTAGTCTTCCCATCCATTTCCTTTTAACATTTATATTTAATATCTAACTACGTAGACAGCTTGTAGTTCAAGCTGCCTTTTATATTCGCTCTGGCGGTCTCTGTCCTGTAAATAGTGTTCAGTATAAGTTAGTCATTACTGTAGTTGAAGTTCACCCCGCCGTTACGTGGTTCTGTGGTCTTTGATCTCCATCCTTCAGTTCGTTTTTCTCCTTTCCTTCCTTTTTTGGGTTATCAGAATGTTTGGGAATCCATTACC
>CABHPP010100307.1:0-20523 GCA_902168425.1 Peromyscus attwateri
TATTTAATTGATTATTTGTTTCATTTTTTTTTAAATCTCAAAAATATTCATAAAATTTAGTGTCAAGCCCCTGTTGGGTGATTCAGCTATGTTGCATTTCTCAGGACCTACTGTAATAGAGTTGTTGTGTTCTGGTAGAGACATATTTTCCTGTCTAATATTTATTGTATTTTTGGGCTTTCATCTTGGTCTCTGGGTTTGAGATGGTTGTAATTCCAATGCTATTATTTGATCTTGTTTTGTTTGATCACTGTATTGTTCTTTGTTTTCTGTTGCTCTCTCTGCTTCTTAGGAGAGTGTGATGGATGTGTGTTGCCTGGAAGGGATGCACTGATATCCTGCCAGGTTTGGATTTTGGGGATTCCTGGTACAATGCATTACTGGGTATCGGGATTTGACACTTAAGAATGGCGATTGCCTTGTAGGGGGTTTCTGAGAGGGTCCACAAGGAAAGCAGCGTGGTCCACCAGTATCTTTTTATTCCCTTGTAAATGGTGCAGAGAGTGAGGAGTGGACGCAGCAGACAGTCTGCTACGTGGCTAGAGATGAGACTCAGAGATTGGATATGCAGTAGTGCAAGGGGGCATGAAAATCTGAAGCTTTCTGCTTGCTTCATTTAGCAGTGTGGCCTTCAGTTCCCATGGAATTCTTGTTGAAGTTGTTGGCTGGGACAAAAGGATGAGTTGAATGGAAGTTTGCAGGGGATGATCTCTGTAATCAGCTACAAATGGAGGCAGAGCAGAATGAGAGGACATAGCAGGAGGTCTGTTACAGAGCTGGTTAGTTGATTCTGTGGGTTTTCTTGTGGTGTCCTTCACCCCCCTGGCTCCTACAATCTTTCCTCCCTATCTTCTGCAGGATTCCCCAAGCACGGCCTGATGTTTGACTGTGAATCTCTGCATCTGTTTCCATCAGCTGCTGGATGAAGCCTCTCTAATGACAATTATGATAGAATTCTGTCTACAAGTATAACAGAATATCATTACAAAGCATTTCATTGACTTTTTTTTGCAGGTCTTATTTGGCTCTATGCTAGGTTTTTGGGCTATCCAACCTCTGGTTTCTGGCCCTCCAGACAGTGTCAAGCAGGGGCTCCATATCTTGGCATTGATTGGTCTCAAGCTGGACCAGTCATTGGTTGGCCACTCCCACAATTTCTGTGCCACTTTTACCTCAGCATATCTTGAAGGCTGGACAAATTGTAGGTTGAAGGTTTAATGGCTGGGCTGGTGTCCCAATCCCTCCACTGGAAGCCTTGCCTCGTTACAAGAGGTAGCCAATTAAGTCTCTATGTTCCCCATTACTAGGAATCTTAGCTAAGATCACCCTCATAGATTCCTGGGAGTTTCCATTTCATTTGGTTTCTAGCTGTCCCTGAGATGCTTGCATTTCCAGTCTTTCCTGGTACTCTTTCTCTCAACCCTCTCCCTACCTGATTCCTCCCATTCCTGTATCCAACTACCCCCAGTTCACCAGCTATGCCTACTCTATTTCCCCTTCCCAGGGAGATTTAAGTGTCCCTCCTTGATCCAACCTAAACTTCTCTTGGTCTGTGGACTGTAGCATGATTATTTTTTTTTTTACTCTACAGCTAATATCAACTTATAAGTGAGAATATACCTTGCTTGTCTTTCTGGGTCTGGGTTTCCTCACTCAGGATGAATTTGCCTGCAAAGTTCATGATTTTATTTTATTTTATTTTAATAGCTGAATAATACTTAACTGTGTAAATGTACCACATTTTCTTTACCCATTCTTCAGTTGATGGACCTTTATGTTGTTTCCAGTTTCTGGCTATTAAGAATAAAGCTGCTGTGAACACAGTAGAGCAAGTGTTTTTGTGGTATTTTGGAGAATCATTTGGGTATATGCCTAGGAGTGGCATAGCTGGGTCTTCAGGAAGACCAATTCTCAATTTTCTAAGAAACTGACATATTTTATTTTCAAAGGGGTTGTACAAGTTTGCACTCCCACCATCAATGGAGGAGTGTTCCCCTTACTCCACATCTTCGCCAGCATGAGCTGTCACTGCTGTTTTTTAATCATAGCCATTCTGACTGGTGTAAGATGGAATCTCTGAGTCATTTTGATTTGCATTTGCCATAATTTTTAAAAAAAGATTCAACAAAATAATTTCTAAATATAACTAAACATAAAGTAACAAATAGTTTGAGAGAAAATGGAAATTTTGCATACAATGATATTTGTAAAAAACAATCTTGAAAATTTTTATATGTATTGATAAATTAGGTATAAGATCAGAATAGTGTAAAATTTTATAACCAAAGACTCCAAAATATAACAGGGTGAGAATATAAAGGCTGGATATCCTTTCTCATGATACTGCTAGTATTGAATTGTGTGGTCTGTGGAGGCAATTCTGCTTTGAAAAGTCATTCAGACATCCAAGCTTCTTCCATAATCTTGAATTGCATTTTCCAAAGCAGAGACTGGCCAAGCAGCTCATGAGCTAAACACAGAAAGCTACTTTTTATGAAATCAGAGCATTACTGGATCATAGCTGTGCTGGTTCCCTTGTTCATTGCCGATGCCTTCCTTCAACTACAAGGCTAAAATCATTATACTGCTGTAGCAGAAGTCTGAAGATCTTCAATGCTGAAATATTGATTATCTCATTCTTTTAATAAAAGTAATGATTTCCCATTTAAAAGTGAAAATATCTTAAAAATGAAAGTGTCTTTTCATTTAAGAAATTTCCTAATTTATCCAAGTCACATTAACTAACATTACTATATATGACTTCATTATTTTCAGGTAAAACTAAAATGTAGTCTACAAGTAGGTTGTATGTTTTTACTGTAAACCTAAAATCTCTGAGTAAATGAGATGAGGAGAAGAGAAATTCCAGATGCACACATTGATATTACTTGTCCATTTAAAGCACATGTTCAGGAAAGTCCTCACTAACTGAATACTTTCAGCTTTTTTACTGTTAGTATTTTGTTTTTTGTAATATGAACAAAATGAATCAAAAAGGCAAAACTGGAAAGAAAGTAGTACTTCCATTAAATATTTCAGCAAGGAAATTGGATCCAAACCAGATAAGTTACATTACCTTTAAAATGAAGAAATTTGTTGATTTGATATGAAAAGCCATTTACAAATTGATGGGGGATAATGTGAGGACACAGGAATGAATATAAACTTTAAAACTACTATTTTGAATAGCTTCCTAATAAGGTTGTTTCATATGTGAGTGCTGAAGTAAATTGTACAAGTTATTTCCTGTTTTAAAGACTATATGACAAAGAAAACTAAATCATGATCTTGAAACTTATTGATGAGCCCTCAGCCTCATGTACACTACTTTTGTGAAGCAAAGAAGATACATGTAAAACCTCATTTTTATCATATCCAGGGACAGTGTGCTAAAATTCAAAGTGAAGTTTCTATCACAAAGAATATCATGAGTTATATGGTTTTGGAAACACCATATAGTCAGTGAAAATGTGTAACAATTATGGTCAGTGTGTCTATGTGTGTTATGGACTACTGACCTCTGTGTCCTCCTGTTCATCATTTTATGTATAAAAATGTTTGCCTATAGTTTATATTTCCAACATCTAAATTCCACATAGGAAAGGTAACATTTTTAGTATTTACATTCTTCATAATTAGATTTGTTCTTTGGTTAAGAAGGAATATATCATTAGTTAATTTCAGTAATTATAGGGATAATTGTGCTATGGTCTCCATATATTCTTTCTGATGTATTTTGTATATTGTTGAAAATACTAGAGAGCTTTGTGTGTATCCTGGATACTAGATTACCACATATTGCTGCTTAACTAGATGCCTCAGTTTGGATCTTAAACATCTTCTAATGGCCATTGTTTCACATTTCTACTATTCACCTTGTGGTTCTATTGAGAAGTATTAGAGTCAATGAAGAGTAGTTTTATGTACCCAAGTGTAGCAAAGAACATGCTGTATTTTAACAATCTAGTGTCTGTGATTATTAATTTTGTTTAGAGGATCCAGTTATAATTGTTAATGTTGAATGCTAACTTGACAGAATAGAGAATCACCTGGGGGAGGTGAGTGCAGCATCAGGGCAGAATCACGAGCTACTATCCAGGTCAGGTTATCCTCTAGAAATATCTGTGAAGCATTATCTGGATTAGGGAAAATGAGACAGAAAGATGGTGTCTGAGACTGCATAGAACAAAGAAGACAAGGGCACAAGCACTGCCATCCATAACTCTAGCTTCTACATGCGGATGTAATGCGACCAGCTATTTCTAGCTCCTGATGCCAAGACTTCTCTGCTTTGATGGAATGTACAGTTGAAGGATGAGGTAGAATAGCCCCTTTCACACTTTAATTGCTTTTGCTCAGCATGCTTTACCACAACAACAGGAAACATAATCAAAAAACACTCCTCAAAGGTAAGTTTTTAGGGACTCACAATACCTGTCAATTTCCACTAACAACCAACAAACACAGTTCCTCAATGAATTCCTGCAATTAAATCCTGTTGTGCAGGTGAGTATATTTAAAATGCTATAGATTGAAAGTTTGTGCCCTTGTAAATTTTGTATACTGAAACCATAGCTATGAATGTATGAGTGTAATAGTGAAAGGAGCTGCAGACATTTTTAAACAGTAAGTTATAGATGAGGTCCCAAAACCATAGCTTTCACAAAGAAGGAAAAGATCTAAGAGCTCTCCCTTTGACTGCTCACGCTGAAAGGGTGTGGTAAACACACACTAAGATCACAGTTACATCTAGTATCCACTTATGAGTGAGTACATACCATGTTTGTCTTTCTGAGTCTGGGTTACCTCACTCAGGATGATTTTTTCTAGTTCCATCCATTTGCCTGTAAACTTTATGATGTCATTGTTTTTTCTCTGCTGAGTAGTATTCCATTGTGCATATGTACCACATTTTCTTTATCCATTCTTCAGTTGAAGGGCATCTAGGTTGTTTCCAGGTTCTGGCTATTACAAATAATGCTGCTATGGAAGCCCCCAGGCAGTGGGACCAGAACCTGTCCTTGGTACATGAGCTGACTTTTTGGAACCTAGAGCCTATGCTTAGACACTTTGCTCAGCCTTGGTTTAGGGAGGAGGGGACTGGACCTGCCTCAACTGAATCTACCAGGCTGATCTGAATTCCCAGGGGAGACCTTGCCTTGGAGGAGGTGGGAATGGGGGATGGATTGGGGAGAAAGGCTGGGGGGTGGGAGGAGGGAGGACAGGGGAATCCATGGCTGATATGTAAAATTATATATATATATATATATATATATATATATATATATATATATATATAAAATCACAGTTATATGTAAACCACCAGTTTGAATCCCAATAGAACTGAAACAGTGAATTGATGTAAGATTCTCTGTACATTTTATTTTGATATAGAATGATGAACTAAGAGAATCAGAAGCTTACATTTGGCATGTGGTTTGTATAATAGTATGTATAATATAGGCATCATGTATCCCTACAGAGTATTATGGGAAGAACTGGAAAATTAATTTCTTCTGCTGTAGAAAAGTCAAAAGAGTGTAAATATTTAACAGGTGGGATGTTGAAAATACTGAGAATAACTGGGATTTCTTTGAATTATGTGTAAACTCATAATGGTATAATAATTCATTTACTTTAGTCTTCTACTCCATTTTTTGTCATCTTTTGTGTTTAAAATAGATTTCTCATTCAAATTTACTATGTGTTCCAGTTTGACCATCTCATTCCCTTATGTTCTCATCCCCCATCCCCCACCCTCCATTGCCCACCCCTCATACCCAGTTTACTCATGAAGATCTCATCTTATTTCCCTTTCTCAGGGCGATCCATTTGTCCCTCTTTGGGTCCTCCTTGTTAGCTAGCTTCTCTAGAGCTGTAGGTTGTAATCTGGTTATCTTTTGCTTTATAGCTAGTATCCACTTATGAGTGAGTACATACCACATTTGTTTTTCTGAGTCTGGGTTGCCTCACTCAGGATGATTTTTTCTAGTTCCATCCATTTGCCTGAAAATTTCATGATATCATTGTTTGTTTGTTTTTTACTGCTGAGTAGTACTCCATTGTGTATATGTACCACATTTTCTTTATCCATTCTTAGGTTGAAGAGAGTGGGAGAGCAATGAAAGAGATACCATAAGGGAGACATCGTGGGGATAGGGAGAAACCGGGTCCTAGAGGAATTCACAAGGATGACCCCCAGCTTAGATTACTAGCAATAGTGGGGAGGCTGCCTGAACTGGCTTACCTAAGTAATCAGATTGATGGATACCCTAATTTTCATCATAGAGCCTTTCTTTAGTAACTGAGAGAAGCAGATGCAGAGATCTATAGCCAAACACTAAGCCAAGCTCCAGGAATCCAAAGAGAGAGAAGAGGGATTCGATGAGCAAGAGGCATCAAGATCATGATGGAGAAACCTACAGAGACAACCAAACCAAACTAGTGGGAACTCATGAAATTTAGATCAACAGTTTTGAAGCCTGAATGGGAGTTGTGTAGGTAGCATGATCTGCTTAAGGGGTCCCCTGGCATAGGATCAGAGCATATCTAGTGCATGAGGAGGCCTTTTGGAGCCCACTTCTATGATGGGAAACCTTGCACAGTCTTGAGGCAGGGGGAGGGGCTTGGACCTGCCTCTATTAAATGTACCAGGCTATGCTGACTCCCCATGGGAGACCTTACTTTCTTGTAGGAGGGAATGGGGGGTGGGTTGGGAGGGGGAGGCTGGAGGGGAAGGAGGAGGGAAGAGGGGGAACTTTGGTATGTAAAATTAATAAAAAAAAATCTTAAATAAAAAAAACAAATTTACTATGTGGTCCCACAGGGACTAACATTTGAGTAATATTAAGATCTTCTAATGTATCTTTAAATCTTCTCATTGTAAGTTGGGGATAAACTATTCTATTTTAGATGCAAAAATTCATACACAGATGAAACTTTTATTATTGTTTCATGATCTACTTTTTGGACAGTAATATAGCACCAAGGTTGAATATGTATTAAATTCAGCTGAAATAATGAACACTTACTGAATCATGTCTTTTATAATATAGCTTTGAATAATCTTATACAATAAAAATAATTCTTAAAATTTACCTCAAACTATTTAAAATATAATTTTAACATTTTACCTTCAAAATTTTATAAATTCAATTTTAGTAAAATACTTCCAAATTTCCTTAATTCCTTTTCTTCATTCAACTCCTCACATGCCTGTGGGGCATTTGTTTACCCACCAACCCCACAGTTCCCCCAGAGTTTTCTTGAGTGCGAGCAGCAGGAAATATTAGATAGAAGGATTTAGAATGTGGAGATAAACAGAAAATACAGGATAGCCTCGAGAGGACCTGGAACCTATTCCAACGACCCCTGATTGTTTCTGCCCCAAGGCATTTATAGAGATGCCAAGGGGTGAAGCAAAAGACCTCCCCCCAGCACAGCCAAGTGCAGACCTCCTCATACACCAGCACTCAGACCCATGGTCTAATCATCCTCTCTATGCAGACCTGCTGGGTAAAGCCACGAGGAACCTGAAAAAGGGCTCCCACACATGCCCATATCCTACACCATCCAAAATTTCTAGCCTCCTCATCTTTGTCATTGTAACATATATGGATTATATATATGATATGTATCATGTATATATAATATATATTTTATACAATACATATAGTAATATGTATGGATATATACACCCTGCTAAGTTTTTGTTATTGTAATAAACATACATGCATGTTAATTTATATATATGTGTGTGTGTGTATTATATAATATATAACATATATATATATATATATATTCTGCTTATATCTGTTCACTGTGTCAATTAAGGGGCTGTTGAAGAAATGGCTCAGGGTTTGGAGTACATATGGTTCTTAAAGAAGATGTGTGTTTAGTTCCCAGAACACACATTTGATGCCTCACAACTTCCTGTAACTCCAGCCTTAGTAGATTCCACACCTCTGGCCTCCACAGGCATGTGCATGAAAACATGGGCAATCACACCACCACACACACAAAATTAAATAAAATAAATTTTCAGAAAAATTAACATTTTACACTGCTCGTTATATGATTTCGGCTTACTCTCCTGAGGAATTATCATGTCTTTGGATGATTTGTGGTTGACAGAGATACATACCTATTGCTGAACACTCAGAGTAATTTATCCTCAGTATTCAATGAGTTTCTGCATTAGACACCCTATCAGACTAGCTATTGTCATTTGAAGACTGCTGAAGGAGAGTGAGACATTCATAAAAATTCATTCATGGTCCAGTGGATGGCCACAAACCAACTTACAAAGGTACAACAAAAATGGATTCAAGTGGAGATAATTAAAAACAATAAAAATAGAAAGAAGACATGAAGTTGGAAGGGAGATGGAGTGAGGACCATGCTGGGGATTTGAAGCAGGTAGTGGTGGGTGGACATGAGAAACATACATTGTATAAGTGTGTGAAAATCTAGAGAATAAAGTCAGTATTAAAATAGAGTAAGCTGGGCAGTGGTGGTGCACGCCTGTAATCCCAGCACTCGGGAGGCAGAGGCAGGCAGATCTTTGTGAGTTCGAGGCCAGCCTGGTCTACAGAGCAAGATCCAGGAAAGGCACAAAGCTACACAGAGAAACCCTGTCTCGAAAAACCAAAGATATAAAAATAATAATAAAAATAAAATAAAATAGAGTAATTGGTTGGAGCAGGGAAAGGGAAGTAGGAGATTATGTAATTCTGCAATAATCTCAAAAATAAAAATAAAATAACAAAAGTAGAATCACTATTCGCATACAAGTCTTAAAAAACTCTAGACTTTGTAATTTTTGTGGCATCATAACTTAGATCAAGGATCACAAAACTTTTCTTTGAAGAGTTTTAAATAAATTTAAAATTCAAAAATTAAGAAAAATAAATTATTTACGATTAGAATAAATGACATATTGTACTTCCATGAATAAAAATACTGCAATAATGACATATTGTACTTCCATGAATAAAAATACTGCAATTACTATAAAGCACTTGAAGTGTTCGTTAGCATTTTCTGTGACAGTGTTATTGGCTGAATACAGGGTTGCCTCTCAGCTGGTAGTGCTATTTGGGGAGAATCTGAACACTTAGAAACAAGGACTGACTTTGGAGGGTTTAGGTTATAGGAATTTGTCCTTGTGGGCTGTATATGTCTCAAAACCTGCTTCCTGTGTGACAAATGGTGAACATCTTCTGTTATATATTCAGTATGCTCTCATCATGGAATAGCTGACCTGGGTTTAGAATTAAGGACTATATAAAGAAATCACTGAAGCCATAAGCCATGATAAAGCCTTCATCCAGAAAGTTGTTTTCCTTGGGGATTTGGTCAAGTTGACAGAAATAGTAAAAGAGATCACAGAAAGCATAACAAATTCTATACTTACTATCACAAATAGTGGATGAACCCATTGATGTTAAATATTAACTGTTTAAGCAAAAGTTCACTTCTCATTTACATCATAGTCCAATATAGTTTCTAACCCACATAGCCCTTAGGCAACATATTTTTTTTTATGTAATGAATTTACTTCATTTTTAATGAAAAAAAACCCTATAAATTAGATGTTGGAAATTCTATTATGCCTTAATATATGTTTTAACCAAAACCCAGGCATGGAATCTGCACCTCACTCAAGTAGACCATGTCAAGTATATGCTATTTAACTACCAAGAATAAAAAAGAAAAAAAGAGAAATAAGCTGACAATATTTCTAATATTTATTTAGTCCATCAGTTTGAACACATAAATCAACATTTGTCTACATTATCAAAATAACATTTTATCAAATAAAGCAAAATTTAGTCCAAATAATATAACTTTCTAGTTAAAATAATATGGGTGATATTTGAGAAATATTTGGTAATAAAATTATTTATTGATATTTCTCATATATCTGTAATCAAAGTAAGTTCAGAGGTTTTTTTTTGGTTTTATTTTTAGTTTTGACTTGATGTAGGACCAAAATGATTCATTCATTTGGCTGATGCTGTATAGCAGGGGGTTCCTCACAAGTAACTGCTTATTTATAAGTATGTGTTGATATGTCTGCATCCTTAGGTGTTCAAGGAGTTTTGCTAAGTACTTTCATAAACGGGAGAGCAATGAAAGACTTGGTACGTTGTAACTTTGTTCGGCTTTCTTATTCTGGTAAGCATAGGATATTTTGTTCATATATGTTCATCGAATATACCTACTTGAAATATCTTTGTGTTATTTAGATATTTTGCATACTAATTAAAAGATGCATTTAAGATTATTCATGGAAAACTTTTAATGTTCAAATAGTCTATTTCAGTGGAATATCTGAAAGTTGATTATATAATTACACATTATTCCATTATGTTTAAAAGTAGAAATTCTTATGCTATAACTATAGTCATTAAATTTGATTCTAGATACAAATGTTTTTGTATTCCACAAACATGAAATTTTACAACATAATTTTATAACAAGTGATATTATTTCCATGGTTCCTTGGGCTGTTGAAAACTTGCAAGTCAGATATCTACAAGCATTTTTATAGAAACAGACACTAGCACAAAATTATTTCTAAAGTTCCCTAATTTAGTAAAATTCATGTAGGTAAACAAAAAATTCAGCATATTTCATGAGTCCTCATGACCCTTCCACATGACTTTCACAGCTTTATGGTAGGTCCTTGGATCTCTATTTTTGACTTATGGATATTTATATTAAATATATTTTATTAAAGACACATATCCTTGTGTGTGGGAAGAAATTATAATTTCTTTAAAGTTTTAGTGATTCTAACATGGATTCATAGATTTTATTTTCCAATTTTAGAGGCAATTACAATATTTTAACACTATAAATGTCTTACTAGTTATAAAGACAGGATAATACTGTTATTAGAAACATAGTCAAAGTTTAGGAAAAGCAGTAGATTGGAAAGAGATGAATACATTATATGAATTCAGTCCAATTCCACTGTGACAATATTAAGGAATAATTACCATACCATAAAAACTTAAATTAAGAAAAATCTGGAAGTTGAACAACACTGTAACACTTCATTGACTATAATACAGCCTGGCATCCAGTCTTTTTATGGAGTCAGATGACTCACAACCATTTTAATCCTGTCCTTTTATGCAGTTAAAAGCCTGGAACACTGTCCTCAGTATTTTCACTCTACTCAGTATGACCCTAGCTGAATTCCCCTTGGTGTATTTAGGTATTGTTTGAACTATCCATATCTACTTTTATTGTTTTTCTCAGTTACTTATAAAACACAAAGACATATTTGTTATAAATGCAGAAATTTATTTTTAATTATAAAGAAATGAATGTTGCCTTATCATAAAAAGTACTATTAATAAAAAATAAATTCCTCAATATTAACTAAAAGATATATACAAATCTTTGAATATACACATTCAATTTCCTTACTTCCTTTATAACCATAGCAACACAAACATTGCAGGATTTTTTAAAATTTAAAGGTCAAATATAAAGGCAATAATGAGACCATATGAAGTTAGTAACTGGTGATATTTTCAGTTTCATTGTATTAATAGGTTTTTATGCAATCCAGGCCACCTTTTCAAAATCATTGGGAAATATTTCACATGTAGAAATATAAGAGAAAAAAAAACCACTAATATGAGGACACAGTTCTGAATCAAGTTAATTCCTTGGATGACATAGTATCAGCACTCAGCAGATACAGAAACCTTCATAATTCTCCTCCATAATTGTTCCTAAAATTGTACTATAAAAGTTGTAGTAATATAAAGGTAAGGAGAAAGATGGGAAAGCAAATGAATTCATATGAGACCTGGTAACTTGCAGTAAATATCTGATGATTTGTTCATGATCAGAAAATGAGTTGATGATAAAAGAAATATTTAAAGTTAATGTGAAAGCTTTGGATTTATAAGAAAAAATATTCAAAGAATATCAAATATGAAGTCTTAAGCAATGAAAATAAACAAATTCCACATGTGAATAATAAATACGTGTTCAACATTAAGACTAGAGAAAATTTATACATGAATTTGAGATAAAATGGTTTATTTTAACATATATTTGATACTATATTAGTAGCTTTTTAATAAAACAAGTTAAGAACAAACGAGAAAAAGCAGAAGCATCTTCAGACTATCTGCGGTGTGGCAGGGTAATGTCTTGCCCATGTAGAGCTGTATATGTAGACAAGTTAATTTCTTAAAGTAAAAATCATGTAATTTATTTTACAAATTAGTGGAGTTACATATAATTACTTCATACATTCTTAGTCTAAATTAGCTTACATCATAATGCTCCTTCCCCTCAATCACCTGTCACCATTCCTGTTTAAACCCTGGGGTACCTATGTTCAAACTTTTCTTTTAAAAGAAAAACGGCTAATACGAAATAAATGATTGGTGTATGAGACCTGTTGTCTTGGTTCCTTAATATCTTGGGTCTTGGGGCTTATGCAGGGTCACTTGGCTCGGCCTGGGAGGAGGGGACTGGCCCTGCCTGGACTGAGTCTACCATGTTGATCTCAGTCCTTGGGGAGGCTTTGCCCTGGAGGAGGTGGGAATGGGGGGGTGTGCTGGGGGGAAGGGGAGGGGGGTGGGAGGGGGAAGAACAAGGGAATCCGTGGCTGATATGTAGGACTGAATGGTATTGTAAAATAAAATAAAATAAAATAAAATAAAAAAAGAAGTAATACAAAAAAAATATCTTGGGTCTTACATGTCTAAACCGGGTTTCCTTCCTTCCTTCCTTTCTGTTCAAGTCACTTTTATTCTTTCAGTGGAGGAGTCTATAATGTTCAGTCGTGGACCAGTAGGATTGAGATACGGTATTCCTTGTGGAGCTGATGCAAGCAATTCTAGAGCATTGTAGAGAGCCCTCAGCCAGAACACTCTAATTGGTGGAAGAGGCCAAATAGCTCAAAATCCTAGAATGAAATGCCCTTTATCTGTGGGAAAGCCTGGGGTGGAAGGCTATATGACTTGATGACTGTAGTGAAATCCCTAGGCTGTCTGTGGCCCTAAGGAGAAAAAGCTAAGTTCCTTCCCTTGGTGGAAAGCGAAATTCCTGGGAGCTGTGAATGTGCCTGATGAAGGAGGTCATAGGCGTTCTGTGAATGCATAAAGGTTCCTAGGTAGTAGAATTTCATAATATTTTGTTATGAGATACTGGGGTTTCATTTTTCAGTGGTAAGGTATCACTGATACAAATAATTTAAATTTTCTTTTGTGATAAAATTTAACTCATTTATGTGAATATCAGTTTCTTGTTTTATTAACTTAATAGAACAACTATGGTCTATTCACAATTATTTAAGAATTCATGTTTGTATAATCACCTTGTAGGAGTCAATTTATCTACACCTGGATCTGTGAAGTTATCTTTGAGTAAAACATTAAATTTAGTTTTGAAGGTATAACCATGTACTCTTTTCTCAAGCTCACTCATTGTCATTATTCTCTAATTTGGAACACTTTTTTTTTTTTTTTTTTTTTGTTTTTCGAGACAGGGTTTCTCTGTGTAGCTTTGCGCCTTTCCTGGAGCTCACTTGGTAGCCCAGGCTGGCCTCGAACTCACAGAGATCCGCCTGCCTCTGCCTCCCGAGTGCTGGGATTAAAGGCGTGCGCCACCAACGCCCGGCTTTGGAACACTTTTTTAAATGAATCAAATAATTATTTGAAATAATTATATATTAGTATAATCATATTATATAGTTTATAATTTATAGAGTTTTATGGATTTATTTTAGCAATGAATAGCATTTATTACATCATGCATTTACCAACAGAACTATAATAAACTCTAATTTATACTAAATATGTCTTACATGTTAACACAAATTAAATTTATATAATGAATTCAAAATAGTTTAAAATATCACAATACATTTGTAATTAAATTTAAAACAAAGTCATGCTATCTGTGAACATTTCCTTAATAATAACTTAAATAGTAACTTTCCTTAAACCTAATTAGGGACATGCTAAAAACCGATGAAGGATGGGAAGAAAGGGTACACTACTCACTCTGGGAAGATGTTACAGAAGTCCTGTTTCTCCACTAGCAGCTGCCTTCTACAGTCCACAGAAGTGTTTGAAAATGCCAGACAACATGTAAATATCCTATGTACTAATTTTAGCACAGCTAATACCTTTGCAGAATACTGTAGACATGCTATTGTGTGACACAGATCCAGTCAACTGGAGTTGGCTAAGTTCTCACTCCAAAGAGAGATTTATGCTGGTGTCAAGGACTAGCTTCCTCTTTTTTTCAGAGCAGGTTGGTGTGTATATAATTTTCCCCAATACGCAGCACTCATCTTCTAACATGTCTTATATTGTTCATAGTATTTGAAATATCACCTTCAAAAGACAGAATAAAACAACTTTTTAGCCTACTTCTTTTAAAGAAAAAAATACTATAAAATATACAAAACTTCATAATATTAAAATTATTTTTTTTAATTTTAGTAATTCTTCAAGAATTTCAAATAACATATTTTGTTTTGACTCGCTTCCCTCCTCTAACTTGTCCCAGAACCACCTCCAATTTCTACTCACCCACATTTCTCTTCTTTTTTAATTTCTTATGTACCTATGGAGCTCAATTTAGATTGATCATAGACACTGGAGTGTGGGGCCATCAGCTAGAGCACATACCACTTACCAAGAGTCACACTCTTGAAAGAAACTGACTCTTCCTAGCCCAGAAGTTGACAATCACCAAGAGCTCCTCAGCTCTTGGTAGGATTTCATGCCCAAATGCTCTTCCCATTCTAACAGCTCAAAGTACACAAGGGAGGAATATGCCATTATTATTTGGTAAATTAACAAAAATTCCTGTGTCATCAGAGAAGTTTTTATATATAGTAGCTCTTACAGAGATACTTACCTACCTATGGTCATTGCTGCTCAATTCACAATAGCTAGGAGTTACTTTGGTATCCATCAGTGATGAAAGGGTAATGGAAATGTGGCACATATAAACAATGGAATAATATTCAGCTGTAAGAAAAACTAAAATTATGAAATTTACAAATAAATGGATGAATCTGGAAACAACTATTTGGAGGGACAAACTTGGTCCCAGAATGACAGATATCACATATTTTCTCTCAGATGGGGATTCTACTATTGAATCTTTAAATTCGTTAGGACTATCCATGGAAATCAGGAAACTACTAAGATAGTTTTAAGGGTTTTCAAATATTTCAAACATTGATAAAATATAGAGAAAAGATTGACTAATGGGGAAGTCATCATTACATAACATTCTAGGACAGAAAAAAACATAGAACCACCTCAAAGTACATAAAGTCTCCTTTTTGTAATATGATTTAATGAAGAAAAGACTAATTATTTAAATTTTTAGTAAGTATTTATACTGGTTAATTTGTAATAATTTGACACAAACTAATGTCATCAGGAAAGAGGGGACCTTAATTGAGGAATTGCCTCCATCACACTGATATTTCCTTGATCAATAATTGATGAAGGAGGACCTAACCCACTGTTGGTTGTGCCATTCTTAGTCATGCCATCCTGGATTTTATAAGAAAGCAAGCTGAGGAAGCCATGGGGAGCAAGCCAGTAAAATGTGGTGATATTTTATTTGTGCTGAAATGTGGTGATATTTTATATGTATGTTAATAAATAAAGCATGCTTGGAGATCAGGGGAAAAAGGCCAGCCATTTTAAGTTAACAAAATCAGGCATCACATGCCCTTAAGTTAATCACTTATGCGGCAGGGTCTCTGTGTGTTCAAGGCCATACTAGGAAACAGAGCCAAGTGTGGTGACACACGCCTTTAATCCCAGTACCAACCATAGAGACCTGGAGGTCTGTACAGACAGGTAGTGATAAGGAAGTGAGGTGGCTGCTAAGATAGCCAATGAGAGGGCAGAACAGCAAGGCAATAAAGGCATAGGTAAGACAGGAAGTAGCTCACATTTGGAAGCTGCAGAGTTGGTGAGGTAATGTTGGCTGGTGGCTTTCCCAATTTCCCTGATCTCTCTAAGGCTTTCACCCCTATATTTGGCTCCGTGTTTTTTATTTAATAAGACCATTTACATAATAAGACCATTTGCAAATTCATCTACAGTAAACTAAATGACTATTCTTCCATGGTCTCTGTTTAAGTTCTTGTCTTCAGATTCCTGAATGAGTTCCTGCTTTAGATGCTCTATAATGGAAACCCATTACTTGCATGTTATTTTTGGGCAGAGTTTTAACACAGCAATTTAAAGCAAACTAAGTTGAATATGTTATTTATAATGAAAACATTTCAAAAGATAGTATAAACATGGTTTACAAACTTGGGAGAGGTGTCTGGAAGATTCTGTTTGAAAAAATGTGAACAATAAAACTTGCTGACTCTGGGGATTTTTTAGTAATACGTTGATGTGAACTTTTAAACATTCCACTACCATTTATTCTATAAATACTAGTTAACTAGCAAACAACATATTCTAAGTATATCACTCTTAATAATATAAATTTCATCATCAAATTGATATTATTTCTATGCATTAAAATATATTCTGTATGGATTATTAGTGAATAATTTTGTTTGACATCAATAACAGACACACTGCTTTTACAAGTATTTTTCATTATAAAGTTTATATTAAACTAAAATAAAACTTAGAAGTTGAATTAATACGTGCCCTAAAGCTATTTATCCATCTGTTTGTCAAACTATTGAATAATGCTATTTCATTTTCATAACTTTTGGAATATTGCATGTTGAAAGCCAATTTACATAAAATACTGTTTTCTCTATTCCCTATCTAATTATAAAGAACGTCTGATTGTTTTCTAATGAAGTATCTTATTGCACAAATATTATAATGTTCAAAGTAATTTCCCACATGAAATGAACATTTATTTAACGTGGCATAGTGTTTATTTTATTAAATACATGAGATGCTGTCATCTTAAAAGATACTTTCTTAGTTTATTCTTTCTCATCTGTGAAATCAGACACATCTAAGTTACTAAAGTTGATCTTAATAAATCATAAAAATATTAAGATTATCTTTGTAATAATTTTATCCCATTACTATACATAAAATGAATTATTTAATCTAATTCAAAAAAGAAGAATTTTTATTTACTTACATGTTACTTACATGATTAGAATTTTTACATTAAATATTTTTGTTATTATTTCAATTACTATATAATATAATAATAAAATAGAGTAAACAAATTCTAGATATTTAGTGGATATTATTTTTTATTTTTTCAAAAATATATTAAAAAGTCACTGTTAATTAATAATACCATAAAAACAATAAAAACTATTCTTTGTATATAAAGAACTGAAATTCTCATCTAAATTTTTGTCCACTCTCTTTGCAAGAGAAAAGAGTAAAAGCAAAAATCCACATGTATGCCCTTAAATGTGGAAGCATGATCACTGAACTAAAGAGTAGAGAGTTAAGTAAACCTGTGTAATATTACTTGTATCTATAAGTGCTTAGGTCTGACCCTTTGCAATAGCACAACCAAATACTGTGCTTATACCCAAGGAGGGCTATTTCTCCAGCTCTCAGAAATCCTTAGATTACTCTAATGCCTTTTGTTGACTTTAAACCTCATTAGCCTTTTCAGGTCCATGATAGCATGCCTATTGTTATCGTGCTTGTATGCCTCATGTTTTGACAATCATGGTTCTAAGATTTTATGGGTGTAGCTGCTGACATTTATGGGAGACACAATCTCACAGCAAATTCCCTATTACCATGGCTCTAGAAAATTTTATACCACCCCTTAAGCAATGATTTCTGAAACTTTGGTGCTGGGTCTTTTTGTATCCATATTGGACTGGGCTCCACAACCCTGAATTTTGATTGGTTTTGGTTTTCTATAACAGTTTTCCTCATTCTCCAGCTGCTAAACTGAAACCTGAGGTACATCTCTATGATCTGCTTAGTGTAAAGAGAGAATCATCGACAACTGTCCTCTGACCTTCCCAACTGTGCTCTGGCATGTGTAAACACATGTCACATACACAAATACACACAAACACACAGCAAACTAATAAAGACATATTAAAAGAGTGATATTTTGAAATTGCATGCATCTTTATGTAAAGATTGGCTTTTCAAAATATTTTATCACCCTACTCTTTCTGTTAAGTACTTTCTATTTATATTTGGAGTTAGGGGATTTGCTTATAGCAAGTGGTATTGATAGGGAATGGTGCCATGTTCTACAATGATGGCATCAAGTTTCCCTGCCTTTCTTTGCTTTCTTTCAGCAGGTGATGTTATCAACCTTAAAATATTTCATGGATGGGGCAATGCATATTTTGATTTCTGAAGTTCCATAATGTAAATTTGTTCAGTATTTAGGTATTTTCCCTTTGGGTCTCTGATTAAAAGTGACAGAGACTATATTCATTAAGCTATAGGCACCATAAGTTTCTGGTTGTCATGAAATTAAATGTATGCACAAAATATCCAGGTTGTAATTAATTGAAGAAACAAAAGTGTAATTAATGTCATATAATAGTTGCCTACTTGACAGTCTAATTTTTCCCAAAAATATTCCTCAAAAAAAAACAGCATAAAAATTTAAAAAGTTTTGTGTATTTGGAGGAGACTAACTTTAGTATCAAAATGAGTTCATTGTTTTGTATAAGGTGCATAGATTGCACTCAGATTTCTCTTTCTTTGAAGCTTCATTCCCATATGAAGAAATATTTAAAGTAACCATAACTCTGAATTGTCCTTTATCATATGTAAGGGGACCAGCTTATATTGTTCTGCACGGCCGATAGTTCTAGGATTGTCTTTTCATTTTAGGATGTGTCCTGGGTGTTTACAAATTTCCTAAGGTTCTTATGTTGACCAAAAGACTCTAATATTGGAAAAAATTATCAGTATTATGTTGCAGACATTCCTCATGGCAGAATCCTGTTAGACATTTAATTATACTTTCAGGCAAAACCTATTACTATTCCTTTTCTCAAGTACTCAACTCTTCATTATAGCTAGCAAAACTGGAGTGAGGGGGTGATATTCAGACAAAAAAGGACAAATAAATTTAATGTGAAGATGAATCAAACAGATAAATTGTTTTTTTGGTGTTTTGATAAGTCAGTGGAAAAGTGTCTAACAGCAGCTACCCACTTATACCACTTCAAAGGAAAACTAAAAACATTTTGGACAAACAATCTCTAGACATCCATTATCCTATTTCACTGTGGTGCATGCTGTGTAAACCATTTAAAATTATCTAGACTATCTGGCAATTTCTTCTTGTGGTATAGTGAGACAAAAGAAATGCAGACCATCCCCAGCTAAATGGAAAGAAAATTCAGTGCAGGAAAAAGAATAGAAAGAAACATTCTCCACACTTGAAAATCCCCACGGCTAATAACATTGATTCTTTTGTAGCCAAGATCACAGTTTAATTTAAATGCCAACCATTTCCTGACCATAGAAGTTTTATCAGATTTGACACTTTGAAAGTATTTCCTTTCTATGGGACAGTGCCCTGCCTTTAAAATGACTCTCTGTTACTACACAAGCAGACATAGACGTTATATTTTTTCTAAGATTTAAAATTTGTACTTATTTTTAATTATTTAAATATTTTTATAATATATATTTTGATCCTAGTTTCCTGTCCTTGAGCTTGGCCCAATCCTTGTTAATCACTCCAGTTCATGTTCGTTTGTTGTTTCTAATCATGAGCTATTGTGTCAAAAATCAAGCTTAGCATTTATAATTCTCCATTATACCTAAAAATTAACATCATATATTCATTTGTCTAAATGTGAGTTATCACTATAATCGGTAGTCCCAGACACCTTTGACTGTGTGTGTGTGTGTGTGTGTGTGTGTGTGTGTGTGTGTGTGTGGTCTGTGTGTGGTGTGTGTGTGTGTGCACATGGATGCGTGTGTGTGTGTGTGTGTGTGTGTGTGTGTGTGTGTGTGTGCACGTGTGTACAAAAGGACACAAGAGAACATCTGGTTTCCTGCTCTGCAACTCTTACCATGAATGAACCTTGAGGCTGGATGACAGCTGGCAAGGCCCAGAAATTCTCCTATCTTTGCACTCCACAGTACTGAGAATAGAACCCAGGACCCCAGGCTTCTGCAGCAAGCTTCTTTCATTACAATTCGTATTTCCATAAGAGTTTTTGATTTTTGAGAATCACATACACACAAACACACACACATAGGTCAAATATGAAATCTACATATTGAAAATCTGCTTATTAAACACAAACATCATCTTTTTATTAGCTTATGAAAATGTAATAAAATATTTTAAAAAGCAATGCATGAAGGCATTACACAGTGTTTCTGAAAGTAAAGGAGATAAGCATTGTACCAAAAGTGTAGAACTGAGGAATGCCTTATTTTTATATATGTTCATATCCTATTATACACCATGCCATAAAACATTTTGAGGCTGAATTTGATTTTTGAAACAAAATGTATAGGTTATTATACACTAATTAAGAAATACAATTAATTCATGATTTTTTTT
>CABHPP010100312.1:8083-40665 GCA_902168425.1 Peromyscus attwateri
ACAGTGCAGTAGAGAAACTGAAAACAAGATGTACAGTGGAGAGTTGTAGGAGGTCCAAGGATGAAGAGAGGCCACTCCCGGCAGGAGCATTTGAGCTGAGAACAGGCTAGGAAGGGAACACCTGTGAGGGGCTCTGAAACCAAAGTGCTCTCTACCCCTGCAGGGCCCAGCTGGCCTGATGAGCAGCGTGGGGTTTTATTCCCACTGGACCTGGGGAATCTCTGGGAAAGCATGGCTCATTGGGTGTGCTCTGCGTTATGTCTGCCATTGTGTCTGCCTCCCAGAGAGATGTCGCCCAGCAGCTGGCACTCAGGATTCTGTGCAAAGCAGAGGTGGAAGGAGGGGGGGGGGGGGGGGGAAGGGAAGGAAAAAGAGCTGAAACGGAAAGCGGGAATACCCGAGGAGACATCCAGACGGATGGATTTCATGGTTTTCAGGGACTGGAGTTCACAGTGAGATGGGCAATGGGGGTGGGGGATTTCCCCCACTCCTGTGAACATTTGTTGTCATTACTGATCTCTTTCCTGGGGTGGACCCAGATGGTGGTGGGGCCTGGGAAACCAGGAGGTCTTGCTCATCAGTATCTCTGGCACTCGTCACTGGCAGCTCGGTGTCTCAGGTCGCAGATAACAACTGTCAGATGGTCTAACTGTGAAGCAGCGAGCTTTCCTTTAAATAAGGAGGCAAGCCAAGCTCCAGAGAGGCTGAAGTCTGGACAAAACACCCAGGCCTGGAAAGAATTAAAAGTTCGTGAACAAAGCACCTCGGGGAAATGGAAGGGGTTAAAGGGAAGTACACAGCGTCCCTGGCACCCTTGATCACACAAGCAAGAAGAGTCATCATACATCTTTGGAAAGGGAAAAAACAAAAAACAACAAAACCAAGAACGAGGAGAGAAACAAGTGACCGTTACCATGTGAAAACTAAAAGATGCTGCTGCCAAGGTTGGGTCAGCCCAAAAAATGGAGAGAAAGAGGGTTGGGAGGCAATAGGAGCAGGTAACACTCAAGACAGAGGCTAAGGACTGCTCACCACAATGTTTCTCCAAGACCTCCAGCTCCTGTGGTCTGGGAGACATTTCATCTCTCCAGGCAGGGCAATAGAGTCTGATTTGTCAAGGTTTCTCTGTACACCCTCTGCTCTTTAAAAATGGAAGAAAGGGGGGTTGGGGATTTAGCTCAGTGGTAGAGCACTTGCCTAGCAAGCGCAAGGCCCTGGGTTCGGTCCTCAGCTCCAAAAATAAAAAATAATTTAAAAAAATTTTAAAAATGGGAGAAAGGGAGGGAGGGAGGGAAGGAGGAAGAGAGAAAACTTAGACCATAATGAAGAAGAAAAGCAACCTATCCTTAAATATTTTTTCTTTTAAATTTTTAATCTTAATTGGAAAAAAAAATCACAGAACTCAAACCTAGCCAGCCACAATAACCTAAATAAATGGTCTAGAAGATGTCCACTCCTGGACCCATATCTTCCAACAATTGCTTGCACTTCTGAACAAAACAGCAGCATTTGGATGATCCAGAGGTGTGGAAGTGCTAGACTTGGGGACCACATATGTGTCCAACATAAAGGTAAAGGAGTTGGATTCAGTTGGAGTTTCTACTAATAGCTGTTCTTATGGAAGACATGCAGTAGTTGGAATGAGAGGTAGAACTGGCTTTGTTACTGCCCACATTCACTTTCCCCATGGACAGGTGTTGGGTGGGGTGGGGTAGGGGGGACAGCAGATCAGGAGGTCTCAGGAATGCATTCTGAAAAGCAACACACCCATGACAAGATACTGTCTTTGGCTTAATTCTAAACTTGCCTTTAGCACACAACTTTATTTTACCAGAAGGCAGAGGCAGAAGGGGAAGGAGGAGGGGGACCTTCAGTGGGGAATTGTCCCTCCTGGAGGTCTTTTAACTTCACCATTTTTCATGGGTAAGAGACTCTGCCTGGTCTTTGTGAAGATGTTTAGAATTGAGTTCCAAGGCTAGACATACAGTGTGTAAACTGGGGAAGAAGTACAGCCAATAAGCATCAAACTGCACTGTGAGCAACAGCATCCTTGAATACAGACAGGAAAACTATGACTCTTAGAACTTAAATTGTTTTCCCGTGTTCTCAGCGAATTAGGAATCTCTAGGTTAGCCCAGGGCTATTTAATTCCAATGCCGAAGTCATTTTCTAGAATAAAAACTCATCTTCTTGTGACCAACCAAAAAGCTTTAGGAAGGATTTGGGAAGACACCTCAGTTGGTAAAATGTTTGCCTTGCAAACATGAAGACCTAAGATTGTGTGATCTTACCATAGGGGAGGTAGAGACTGGTGGATTCCTGGAGTTCATTGTTCATCCATCCTAGCCTACTTGGCAAACTGAAAACCAGTAAAAGACCTTGTCTTTAAAAAAAAATCTCTGGGCGGCACTGGCACATGCCTTTAATCTCAGCACTCAGGAGGCAGAGCCAGGTGGATCTCTGTGAGTTCAAGGCCAGCCTGGTCTACAGAGAGAGATTCAGGACAGGCGCCAAAACTACACACAGAAACCCTGTCTCAAACAAACAAACAAACAACAGATCAATAAAAGGTAGGTGGTGTCTGAGGAATGACACCTGAGTACCAGTCATATATGGAAATAGAGGTGTTCTTGCACACACACACACACACACACACACACACACACACACACGCATGCACGCACGCACACGCACATGCACACACACGCACACATAGATTTTTATTTCATGGTCATCTTTGGAGAAAATCTTCAGTTGTTGGTTGGTTGCATTTACATGCTCCTAACATGTTCACACAGAGAACAAGCATACAGAGATCAGAGGTCCTCCCTGAAACACAGTTATGTAGCTTTTGAGAGAATACATTTTAAATTTATAGTCTATGAGGGGTTGCACTTTTCTCCACATTTCTGACTGAGCTCACCTTTGTGACTTGAAAATCAACTCCTGAGCAAGGACAGAGAAGAGTAAAAAACGGACTTCTGGTTAGTAGCAGCAAACGTGGCCTGCTATGGGCAGAGTAAATTCCTTTTCTGATTTAGTTCTTTTCAAGCCAACACAAGTATGAGAGGCTGTCTCAGTAGGTCAGAGCCAAGGCTGTATTGCTGGTGGGAAACAGTCATCCACAGAAGATGATGTTGGGAGATTGAGTCAGGCTGTGCATGATATCACCAGGCAATCAGTCACCTCCACAATTTTCTGCCCCAAATTTTGAGAGAAAAAAAATCTTAGATGTGTTTATCCAGGTAAATTAAAATGATTCAGAAAAAATATCTAGAAAAAAAGTGTTTTCACTTACTAAACATTCAAATTCAATACCATTTAAAAAGAAAAGTTTGGGGTTTTTTTTGTGGTTTTTTTTTTTTTTTGCATATTACATACAAGGGAAAGGATGACCTCTTCATAATTCTCAGAGCCTGTTCCTAGAAAGTTTTAGATCTGGTCAGATTCTGTCACTAAAGCAACAATCTCTGAAGTGCCACCAAGAACAATCCGTTCCCCATGCCAAAATGTCATTCCTTCCTTTGGGAGACTTTTCTTTGTGGAGGCAAATGTTCCCAGGAACTAGTATGTTAATTTCATAGACCTTCCCAAACATAAAATTATCATGTTCTCTCCTTTCCAGGAAGACCCAATCTCATGGAAACATTTGATAGCATGTCAACCCTTGACCAATTCCTAGCCATAAGTGGAGAAGTAGGCTCAACTTCCTGTCCTGCTCTGTCCTGGGCCAGTGCCTGATTCTATAACACAAGCTAGAGAGACAAAATCATGTAATTAGACAGTTTATGAATGTGCTCATGTGTGTGCAGACCAGGAGTCAGCACTGGATGTCTTTCTCTCTTTCTCTTCACTTTAGTTTTTGGGTCATGGTCTCTCATTGAACTCGAAGCTTACAGTTGGTTAGACTGGCTGGACAGAGATCCCCTGGGATTCTCCTGCCTCTGCCTGAGATTACAGGCTAGTGCCTCCACATCTAATGGGTGCTGGGGATCCCAACTAAGGCCCTCATTTTGCACAGGAAGCACTTTTCCCACACGGAGCCATCCTCTGGCTCCAAGGATTACTTAAAGGGACCATTTCTTTGTCATCACAGAACCTTTAGTAGATACCATAATAAATTATAAACCCTTTCCTCGGGAAGAGAAAACACACACCACGATGCAGACACAGTGCCTTTGATTTGGGAGGTGTTGACAAATTTCAGAGTCCTGAGTTGAAAAGAGTTAGCGCTCCTCACCTCCTGTCATCCAATAGTCAGAGGGCCAGAGAGAACTTTGCCCAAAGTCACACAGTTTGTTACTAGGCCAAGATGAGAACAGAAGAATTCACATGGTCAGGAAAAGAAATTAGACTCACAGCGGTCAGACATTTCTGCAAATAAAAATAGGAGGATTGCTAGACTCCGGGAAAAAGTTTGTCTAGCTTGGCCAAACCAATTCTGTTTTTCAACAGATGAAGTAAACCAGACTCCGATTTTTTTTTCCCCCACATCTGGGGCATGGAATCCTGAAGATTGGAAAAGATAACCCTGGATGGGGATAAGGATGTAAAATTAAGTAAAGAATTTAAATTTAAAGTAGAGAATGCTACAGATGGGTTTTTTAAATGATATTTTAAATACACCACTGTTTCCTCCTTGCATTGTGTATGTGTGTGGGAAGGGTGGCTATGGGCAAGGTAGGATAGGAATAGGGGCTAGGATGAGGGCTATGAGCGCAATGCATGGGTAGAGCTGGGATACGTGTGTGTGCATTTGCATATATTTGGCAGGGAAAGCTGCATTTACGTCAATGGGGAAAACCCTTAAGAACTGAGCTTACAAGACAGCAAGACTCACTTCCGTCCTGACTTAACCACAAAAGGACTAGAGAAAGAAGCTGGACTCAAGGGTGAGAAACTGGCAAGATACAGCAGACTGGATTTGAAACATGGAATTTTCCAGATGTTATTAATGTTCATCAGGATTTCAAAGGATGTGTCTTTTTTTTTTTTTTTTTAATTTCAGTTCCCATGTCTTTCTGTTAGGAATGGATCTGAGTTAGAATCCTATTTGACAACTATGAATCCCTAAAGTGGTGTCATGGCTTCTCCATACCGTGAGCTGGAGACTTATTTGGAAAACCCTTGAACTGCTTCATTGCCAGCAACAGTAGCATGACAAAGATTTAAAAGAAAAAAAAAAAAGATGAGTTGGGGGTGCTACCTGGGTGCTCACAATATCTGATCTAGAAAGAACTTCTGAACATATACCTGGGTGCTCACAATATCTGATCTAGAAAGAACTTCTGAACATACAAACAAGACTGGTGACCTCTGCCTCTTGTCTTCACAGGAGAATAAGAAGTTATACCTGATGACAAATAGGAGAGAGTCTATCCAAAAGAAGGGATGTGGGAGTCTCCAATGCTTTGGACCCTGGAAACATCCCCTGTAGGACATTCCTGTCATGCCTCCTCTACTTCTCTTCATTTCAGCCTTTGGGTCCTTTAGTGAAGGATCTGTCTTCTCTGTATCTGGCTGGTTGGCTAACTGACTTTAGCAACTTCCCAGAAGTTAACTTCTTAAATATGTATATCAGCTTTATATACTGGGTCCAGGCAGGTATCCCCAAAACTGGCTGAGAGGAGGGCATGGAGACATTGATTTGTGTTTGGTTTTTTGAGACAGGGTTTCTCTGTGTAGCTTTGGAGCCTATCCTGGAACGCACTCTGTAGACCAGGCTGGCCTCAAACTCACAGAGATCCGCCTGCCTCTGCCTCCCAAGTGCTGGGATTAAAGGCGTGCGCCACCATGCCCAGTCAAAATATATTTTAACCAAGCTGATATCAACATGACTTTAAAATAAAGCCTCAGAGCAGTTTTTCTGTGGTACAAATCTCCTACCTCACCTACAGCAGCTCCTCTACAACACTGAATATCAGAGTGTAGAGATAAAATACAGAGGAGTTGCCATTCCCGTCTCATCTAATGCCAGAATAGAGCAATGGTTTGTTTGTTTGTTTGTTTAATAATCCTCACATATTTTATCTTTGTCCTCTAGGCAATCAGATATCTCCCCAACCAGAATGGATACACCTGTCCTCCATTCTGTAGTTGGTGGCAAGTTAGCAAACTGTTGCTTATACCTAATCTTTATTGAGGTCTTCCTATTCTGGATGCCATGATCTCCTTTGAAGTTACCCTGGCCTTCAAGGAAATCCAACCTCTACTTGAAAAGAAAAACCTCTAACTGATTTCTACCATTTAAAATCATTTGTTCTGTAAATATTGAGGCAGCGAGCAGAAGCACCATCTTAGTTCTACTTCATTCAGAGTTACTTGACAAACTATAAAGTAGTATTTTAGTTTATACAGAAAGCTGCTTGGAAGGGTCTTCGCCAGTCAATGGCGTGGAGATGCATCAAGGACTGTGAACTCCATCCAACAGTGTAGTAACTGTGGTTACTGTGGCAACAGATTCAGCATCTACTCTAACAGTGTTTATAGCAGGAGCTGGAGAATTTCAGAAGCCCAGGGCAGGGGTGCTGCCTCACAGCCCAGTTCTCCCACTTGAGAAACATTAGGCCAGGTAGTAAGTACTGTACTTCATAGGCCATTGAGACTCTGTGATAGCCACTCCACCGTGCTGCTGAACAGTACAGGCATTGTGTAATTGGACTAGCACAGTTACACCCCAATGAAACTTTGGTGATAAAAATATTGAACAGACTGGATTTGAAACTTCCATCCATAGGTGGCCAACCTTTGATTTGTAGACCATGGGGTGCTAAGACTGTGGGGATTCATTAATAAGATTCTCATCCAACATCCTTTATATTTTAAATATTTTATTGTTTTCTTTCTCACTACAAAAGTGAGATCTAATCTTTGTAAAACTTTACAGAAAAACCATACAAAATTGCTGTGGGATGTTCTGTATGTCAGATGTGTTGCTCTGATTGGTTAATAAATAAAACACTGATTGGCCAGTAGCTAGGCAGGAGGAAGTATAGGTGGGGCAAGGAGGAGAAGAATTCTGGGAAGTGGAAGGCTGAGGCAGAGAGACACTGCCAGCCACTGCCATGACAAGCAACATGTGAAGATGCCGGTAAGCCATGAGCCATGTGGCAAGGTATAGATTGATAGAAATGGGTTAATTTAAGATATAAGAACACTTAGCAAGAAGCCTGCCATGGCCATACAGTTTGTAAGCAATATAAGTCTCTGTGTTTACTTGGTTGGGTCTGAGCGGCTGTGGGACTGGAGGGTGACAGAGATTTGTCCTGACTGTGGGCCAGGCAGGAAAACTCTAGCTACACAAAATGCTATCGGACATATTCATTCTTAGTATTTTGGAACACAGTCTTCCATTTGTGTATGAGGGGTAGGCATGTGTGTGTGCATGTCCATGTGTATGTGCATTTGTGTATTTTAAAGTGTTGTAATGTTGTGTAATGATACATATGGAGATTTTCCAAATACCTTTATTTTCATTCAATTTCTTCATAAATTTAGGTGGATTTAACTGATTTCTATCTTAAAAATCAGCTTTGTCATCAGGGCAATGAAGAACTCCAACTATTTCATCTCTTCTCTGACTTTACAATTGGGAGACATTGGTCTTTGAGATTCAGAGCAGCTTACACTCAGAGGGAACAGAAAGGATATTGTCTAATGAACTCTAGTGACACATTCCTAGAAAACTGGGGTTCAGGTTACCTTACATGTGTGGGTGCTAGGAAACCACTTCGATATTAACAGAGCTTCCTGTGGCCCGTGTTAAATCTGTATAATAATTCTGGGAATCCCATCATGGCTGTTCCCAGGCCATGAGTTGCACTGGTCATCTGTCAGAGAAGAGAGGTTTCTAAGTTGTGATGAGCATCATTCATCCATTCTCAAGTGATGAGGACTCATTCTCCAACCCAGATAACTCTGGCATTGGCCTCCCCACGTTTCCCATTGTCAGCATTGGTTATTTTTCTATTTATCAGTTCCCTTATCAGACAATATTAAAAGTTCTCATTTAGGATGGTTTAGTGGAGGTGATGTGTAAAAGCTAATTCCCACAAATGCAGCTCAAACTGCATGCAGCTTTCACATTTAACTCACTGCTGTTATGTCTTCCTAAAATAAAGCCAGATGTTTCTATTCTGTTGCTAAAAAGAGGCGAGATAAGCAAGAAACTACCATAGACATGAATGGACTAAACTAGACATAAAGAACAAGACCTTGTCTCTTGCAAGTTATATGCTGCACAGAGCCACATTTTCAACCTCAAATGCAATCAGATATTTGTTCTGCAAAGTCATTAATACAAGGCAGCTGGAATAACGCTGAGGGGTGTGTGTGTGTGTGTGTGTGTGTGTGTGTGTGTGTGTGTGTTGCTAGGGATCAAACTCAGGGCCTCTTGCACACTAGGTAAGCACTCTGTTACTGAACTAGAGACTATTTCAGTAGTGTTTTCGATATTTGAAACAGAGTTTTCAAGCACCTGCAAATGAGAGGTTTAGGAGGCTATCAGTGAGAACATAAAACTTGCCAGCAAACAGTGCTCAGTGAGAAGCTGTTCAGTCTCTCGAGAACCTGTGACCAGACACATACCTTGTCTTGCTCTAGGTTGTCAGAAACCAGATAACTGATGCAAATCCTGGTGTATAATAAACACTGATACTGATTTTAATAGTATCAGTGAGCTCATTACAAATTCTCTTGGCTTTTACTTCTCAAAGGTCTTTGTAGGCAACAGTTTACTCACTATACTTTGTCTCTTTATGTGTGTAAAGGTAAGAAGACAATTCTGCTATAAATTACACCATTGATGCATTCCAACTAGACTTTCCTCTAATTAATGCTAATTAGTGATGTTCAGATGTGATTTCAATAGGAGATAAAGTGCTATTTATTCTGCAATTCCACCACAAAAAGGAATTGTTTTGGTTTTTTGTTTAATATAAATGGAAGAAAGCAATATAAAATAAAGATCAACTACAACTTCAAGCATGTATTAAGTCAATTTTGTGTGCTGCTTTTAAACAACGAAAATATCAATTATCTTGTCAGGCAGCTCTCTCTAGCCTTTGTACCAAATAAGTCAGTCTTTGGAGCCTCATGGTCATAAAAAAACATTAATGCATTTAAAAACCTAACTTTGAATCTGTTTCCAAAATGTCAGTCAGTTGCTTGAGTTAGCCCTGACAAACAAGCTATGAAAGTGATCTTCTCTCTCATGTTTTTAGGCAAGAATACTCAAAGGAGCAGGGGAAAAGGACTTGGCTGCTTTGACATTGGCAACCCAGATAATTGTCTCCCAAAGTTCTAGATCTCTGTGTGTGGTGGTTTGAAGGAGAATGCCCCCATAGGCTCAGACATTTGAATGCTTGGTCCTGAATGGGTGGAGCTATTTGGAGAGGCTTAGGAGGTTTGGTCTTGTTGGAGAAAGTACGTCACTGGGGGCGGGCTTTGAGGTTTAAAAGCCTCAGGACATCCCCAGTGTGCAGTCTCTGTTTTCCTACTTTCAGTTTAACATGTGAGCACTCACCTTGCTGCTCCGTCCTCTATGTCTGCCCGCTGCCGTGCTTCTCCATCATGATGGCGATGGACTTTTATCCCTCTGGAACTATAAGCACAAGCAAACTCTTCCTTCTCTTAACTTGCCTTGGTCATGACGCTTTATCCCAGCAACGGAAAAGTAACTAATACAGCGCTGCGAAGCCTTCTAGTGGCAAAATTAATCCAAAAGTTCCATCTGTACACAAATCAGGATTCCCCAAACTTGCCCATCAGAAAAGCCACATACTAAGGAGGAAAAAAAAAAAAAAAAAAAAAAAGAGTACACATTCCTGGAGCGGTCCAGCACTCCAGGAGGTATTTCTAATAAGCAGTTCTAATGAGCAGACAAGTTTGGGCAACAAGTCCCAGCGGAGGTTCTCACTCTGACCGCTTGCTAGCATCTCCCAGGGATCATGGAAAGCAGCCCCTGAGGGGCAGCGGACCATCATTTTTAGAGTTGTTCCAGCCATGGCTACTTTTTGAAATCTGCCCAGATGATATGGAGCCAGGTTTGAGAGGCATCTTTGTCTCACTTCTCAGTGTTATCTGTCCACTGGGACAAGCGATTCAGCTCCTGGGACCATAACCTACATTTGAACAGAGGGACCTGAGTGCGGGTTCAAGGCTGACAGCGGTGTCCCGGTGAACAGCAATGAAACACACTTCTTTCCACTGAGAAGACACATTCTTTTCCTCTCCACACTTTTTTTTAATCGCTTTGGTACCACCAGCCATGAAGCCGCTAAAAATCTTTCTAGAGCTCTTTTTCTTAATACACTTGACCACTGAATACAGTCCAAGAAAGAAATAGAAAACTACCTGTCCCGATGAGCACTTATGGAGGCATGGCCACAGTGTACGCTGCCTATACCCAACCAGTGACCCGTGTCTGTTCCAGGTCCCATAGTGAAGGACAATAAGAATGACGACTACACACATCCATGGGTTCATTTAGACAGTTTTCTTTAATTAACGATGAAGACACTACAGTTCTAAGTACCAGACAGAATTGGGGGTAAAAAGCATTGAACACAAGCATAACACTATAAAGAAAGCTTGGAAAAGTGAAACACTTCTAAAGAAAAAAAATATAAACCTGGCCTGGTACCCATTACGTATATACATAATATGTTATACACATATGTACAGTAAATGTTTTGGTAGCAACAGAGACCATGCGTCGGTCTTTTGTACACAGATGAAGTAGCACCGTCAATAGCACCACCATCCTCTGATGATAAACCAAACCACACATAGCAAATGGAAAGCTAGATGGCATTCATTTGGCCCACCCTGTAGCCAAGAGGTATAAAGAAAGTAACTACACAAGAAAGATTATTCTGGAAACTATATTCTTAGGCCAGTGGCAAAGTTCTAAAATGGACTTTAAAAAAAAAAAAGCTAGCACTACAGATGGATATGCAAACAGACACATTTTCCTGGGTAGTGAGTTTGTTCTATGATATGGCATAATGGTTAACACTGGAGAAAGAGACAGCATGAACAAAGAGAGGTTTAAATAGCAGGTGAATGGCAAAGGGATAGCACACCATCTCTTGGTGTAGACATCACAAATGCCAAGTCATTGATAAGCTAGGGAAGGGAGATAATGCCTTACCCAAGTCATACATTTTAAAAATCATATTGGCTAATTATAGGCTCTTAATTAAGAGTAGGGCCAAACACCTCTAGCACCTCTCAGTCTCCTTCCAGCATCTATTTGATGCGCCCATCACAAGTAGTGAGTGACAGATACCCAACCTGTCAGCTGAGCCACACTTTCTGCAGGCACACGGAGGAGGAGACCGATGGACAGAGCTCCAGTAGAACCTTCACAATCTCAGGCTTGGCTCAGGGCTAACCAAAGGCCCAGTGTTTAACACTTGGTTCTACTAACTACAAGGAAGGCTGTCTTTGCTCTCCATAGTTAAGCCCACAGCCCAGCCTGGACGTCCTCCTGCAGACTGACAAGGTTGTGCCTGCTTCTACCCCTGGAAGAACAGCCCGCTTACTACACATTTCTCAGCAGCCCAAACATATGAGTATAGCATCACTTCCTACTACATAACCCGGTCCTGGCAGCACTAACCCTCCTGTCTTGTCACTACAAAGAAACTATTTCTTATTCGTTTCCCCCAGTTGTCCTCCACGTACCTTCCAAAGAAGCCCTGTCCCCCCAGGGTTGGTGTTAATGCATGGGTATCTTGTTAGAGGGTCTCTTTGTATGGCCATCTCACCTACAGCGCTCAGCCAAGGCATCTTGAGGTAAACACGGTATCATCATCACCCACAGCCACAGCACATCACAACTGTACTATCCCTCATGGCTCTCACTGTCGTCACGTGGCGAGCCGCCTTTCCCTATCTTTAAGTCACCTGTTTTAAAGATGTTTCCAACTCCATGGTCTATTGCATTCAGGATGTACCATTGAATCCAATAGGGCTTCCTCACTATAAAATATTGTTTCTTACAGTACAGTAAAATGGTTTCTTAACACTTTGTCTCACATATAAAAGACAGCTAGAAGACGAAAGCCAAGGGAAGACAGGCTAAAACTCTCTACTTCTGGCTAGATGATTCTTGAGCAGATCCACTTTTGTAGTTGCTAGATTAGTCAAGGGTGGCCCTGACCTTTGAAAGTTAGCAAGAAATAGCCATGCATCAGTCCTGATTTGTCATTATTGACCCAGGTGGTTGAACATTAATGAAATCCCCTCACTTCCAGCTGGTTCTAGAGCTAAGCTTTTGTCCAAAACAAAGGTATCATCATAGCCAGGGAACATACTTATTCTTTTCACAAAGGAAAATTTTAAAACTCTGTCTTAACATGTCTTTAAGAAAGAACGCTCTGAAAGGTTGGTCTCATAAAGAAAAAGCCACTGACTTCCACACTAGCCAGAGGCCACTAGAAGCCCCAATAACATAAGCCCTTGGTTGGCCTGCAAATACTCGGAAATAGAGAGAAGCCAACTCCCTTAAATAGGAATTGAACATAAGAAATTAGCAGCTGATGCATTTAAAGTAAACCCTTCAAGGAGGCAGAGCGTGAAGATTCAGCCTGGGTACCAACAACTTCCAGTTCCAAGTCAGCTACATTTCATCAAACCCAGCTCAGGTAACTCTAGAAGAAGCTGAACTAAGCATGTCTACCTTTGCACTATTGACTCAATAAAAAGCAAGAGATATAGAAACTAGGAGACGATTGTCCAGTCTGTTCTTTTCTGTTCTCACTCCAAATGTCAATAACCCCCCTTAGGCTTCATGAGAAATGATAGCCGGCTTTACAGGCAAATGGTTGGGGCTGACTTTGTTTACTGTTCTCTCTTTAGTTACTCAGATCCTTGCATGGAGAGAGCAAGCAGCTTGCTCTCTTCTTACATTAGCAAAAGTTTGAGTCAGAATGCTTAAAAAATAAATGAGTCTTTTCTTACATATTTGTAAAAAAAAAAAAACCAACTTGCACATCAGATTTGCAAAGCCAGTGGGGTTTTCTACTGACAGCAAATGATGTCATTCAGCGAGTTCCTTGAAAACAGTGTATTCTTATGACTAGAGACCTATTTACCTTAGAAACTGATGAGCATGCAAATGATTAAGATCTGCAACAATGAACACTGTACAACAGTCTGTGAGGTACTTGCCATCTGGCTGACTGAGCACTAGCACTGGCCTCAGCAGTCGGAGTGGGGGGGGGTGTCTATTTATCTCTTTGAATAGAGCAAAGGGTCCCCAACCAGTTGATCAGGGCAATGGTCACTGCAGTGCCTTTCAATCCTTGCTCCTTCCTGGCAGCCCCACCCAGGCAGCTCAGCCCTTCCCAGAAGTAGAGTTGCTCCTCCCCCACAGCAGGGCTGAGTTTATAGGGACTCACAGGGAGCCTGATCACTGCACCAATTCACTGTCCTTTTAGGAAATTTCATGGCAAGATAACTTACAGTTCTGGAGGAAACATCTTCAGGTATATTCATTGCCATTTCTATTTGATAAGGGAAAAATTCCAAGACTTTCCAAACAAGGAAAGGGATTAATATTTTCACTGCTGGCTAGATGCCTCAACAGCAGGTCACTATGTTTTTATGTGCTCTCTGTAAATTGCGTTTTATTAGATAACCACTAAAAGGCCAGCAAACACCAGGGCAAATGGGCCAATTGCATTCATTTAAAACACACATGTAACACTGGAAGTTCTTAAAACACATAAGATAGGTGTCTTAGAGAACATAACATAGAGCCCTGGTCATGACTTAAAAAAGAAAGGAAGGAAGGAAGGGAGGGAGGGAGAGAGGGAAGAAGGGAGGAAAGGAGAAGGGAGGGAGGGAAAGAAGGAAGGAAGGAAGGAAGGAAGGAAGGAAGGAAGGAAGGAAGGAAGGAAGGAAGGAAGAGTCTGGAATTTTAATTTCCAGCTAGCAAGAACACACTTGTCCTAACAGCCTTTTCAAGACAATGTATGAAATGAAACATGATGTGTACACAGAAAAAATAGTGGGGGTAGGAGGAAAAAGCTTATAGGAGTGGGGGAGGGGGAGATCAACAGTGTCTAGTTCATTATGAACAGAAAGACATTTCCAGAATTTAAAAACACCCACACTCTTCATTCCTAAGAGAGCTTTTGACTTGAAGGAATCACTCATGTCTCCTTCTCTCTACAGTATATACAATGAAAACCTGTGGTTTCCTTTTCTTACAATTTCGCTTCCATTCAATTATCAACTCTAAGCTGACAATTGAAAACACCCCAGTAGAATACATCCTCCTTCCATTTTGAAAAACAAAAAAACAAAAAACAAAACCCAAAAAAACAAAAACCAAACCAAAACAAAAAAAACCTAAGATTAATTTTTAAAAGGAACTCATCTCAACATCGAGTTTATATTACAAGAGACAGTATCAGCAAGTATAACTATCCAGTACAGAACCTTCTATGGCACTATGATTCTTATTATATTATTTTTCTGAATTAGAATCTTAAAACAAGGATCATACCCTAGACTACTCTTTTTAGCCTCATTTTAAGCATTTGCTCCACACTCTTTACAACAGAACACTGAATACCTCAGTTCCACATCCAAAAAAAAGATGTGCTGTAAGGAAAAAGTTACATTTTCATTAAAAAATTACACATATAAATCAAAACCTATGTTAAATATTTAATAATCTCTCTCCACCCAATGTGAACAGTTCCGTATGAAATAATTTACAGTGGTGCTTCATGGAACACGCTTTCAGAGTCGATGAAACGTACACGTTGCAGATGCGACGAGAATAAACCCATTCTCTTGCGGCATGATGGTGGGCACACCAGCTCATCGTGGCCAGCTAAGTCCTTAAGGTTCAAGACGAAGTTTACGCAGACTCATCGTCCCAGTGTCACAGTGCTTTCTTGTTGCTTGGCACAATATGGAACATGCGGTTCCGTCAATGAACTCCTGAGGATTGTACAAAGTAAACAAACTGTAATGGATGCATCGTACCATCTACTGAAGAGGAAGACGTGAGGTCCTGCTTGTGAATTGTGAAATAGTTTGAGTCTGGGTACCCATGAGTTAAAGGAGGATTTTTCTGAGGTCATTTAGGTCTTCATTCTGGAAAGGAAATGGGAAAAAAAAAATACGTTATCACAGGCACCTGAAAATGTGTATGCAATCATAATATGGGAGGCTCAACCCTTTCAGAAGGAAGGCTGGATGAGATCAACTGATGTTATAGGCATAAGTAGTAGGTGTGCACCTACATGAGACTAACACATTGTATTTAAGTTTTCTTTCAAAATGCAAGTATTTATTTACAGCAGTCCCAAACTAAAGCAGTCACCACTGCAGCAAACAAACCAATGGGATCAATACATTTCAGAGTTTTAGCAACTCTTTGGGGTTATGTCTGAAGCAAAAATGTACACTCTAGTTCTCATTTAAAATATTACAAAACACAATGAACAGTTAGCGCCTACACTCAAACTTCCCATTTAGGTGTAATAGAAAGTTATCGAGGAAAAGCATTACATTTCTTCTCTGCAATTCAAGAAAGCTCACCACAGCGGGGCATTATCTGTCATTCCCCTTCATATAGGAGACCCTTTATGAACCCCTGAAAATACCTCTTGCTTTCAAGTTTTACATCAGACAGTACTTATTTTTCATGCACTCAGAATTTAATCTACACTTATCAATATTTATAGAGTGCCCAGAAGAGTCTGCAACAGAATGGATTATCATAAATACTTGTTGAATGAGAAAAATGGTTACATTAAGTGCCATGGAGTGTGCAAAGTTAAACCTTGCTGAAGCTTGCCTTCTAGCAGTCTCAGAAAGGCAGGAGAGCTTCATTATAAATAGATAGAATGTGAAGCAAACAGGTGAATTTCACAACAGGTGCACACAGGGAACATTCTAGGTGCCCAAAGGAGGGGAAGAGAGCTTCTAGCTAAGAACATTAGTTAAGTACCTCACTGACACATTTGGCTGCCTTTGGAAGAAAAGGGATAATCCGGAGATGTGGAAACAGGGATTGTCACCCTAGTGTTTGGACAAGGCTTGCCACGTAGCAGGCGCTTAATAAATGCGAGCTGAACAAAGGGCAGGCGTGCCACAGACTTGCCATTGAAGACATGATAGAACAAGGCTCAGGGCGGCAGGAGACCAGCAATGAATGGGTAGGCCATAAGAAGGATGCAGCTGCAGAGGACAGCCGAAGACTGTAAAGAACATGCAGAGGTAAATATCCAAATCTAGGGCAGGTACATGGTGGAAACCTCTATGAACAGTCCAGGAGGTCTTTATCTAATTACAGGGATAACAAAGGCAAAGCTTTCAGATAAGGTCGAGGTCCAGGAGACACAAGGAGGAGGACAGTGCTTTCTAAAACTCACACGCATAAATACCAACACAACTTGTTTTTCCTCTCTCCCTCGGCTCTCCCTGGTTTTGTTTTTGAGACTGGGTCTTGCTGCGTAGCCCAGGATGTCCTTGAACTCATGATTCTTCTGCCTCATGTTTTCCAATGTTGGGATTATAGGTGTGTACCCCCAAGCCTAGCCTCTATCTCCTTTTTAAGGGGCTGGTTATGACTCTGATCCATTAACATTTACTATTTACATACTGGATTTCAGATAAGTCCAAGTTTACCAAACGAAGACTCTAATTTTATGAGGTTTCTATTTATTTTAAAATATTAACTCTGCCTCTAAAAGACAAGCTACTTTTTACTTACTAATAAAGACTCCAGCGTAGAGATGCCAAAGTAAAAACAAACAAATAAAAGTGTCCTGAGTTTCTCCCTTTAACTGCAGTGAGATAGAATTTACTTCATGGGAAGAAAAGGCCAGGCCATCCTTCCAACAACCCCAGCTGGGCTATGATACTCACAGCCAAGTTTTGGGGTTCTCATTTACTTTTCAATTTCTTCTCAACTCCTATCAGAATATCAAGATACAATCAGACAGAGATTCACAGCTCTGGGCCTAAAATGAGGTGGGCCACACGCTATTAAACAACCTATGAAAAGAAACTGCCAACTATACAGTGCAGAGGGAGTGGGGGAATGAAGGGCATACAGCATGTTTTTCATTTCATATCTGGCTCTCCTCCAGAAGGCTGACGAACAGCTTAGGTTGGGAACAAACTGTACCCAGGTTTATCATCACACATGCCAAACTGCATCATGGGTATACAGGGCAGAGACTAGGGGACCCTGGGAGGGGAGACACAAAGACGGCCTTGCTGTATGCTTAAACGCACTGCTTTGCACCACCAGGCGCCCCTTTCGTAACTTTACATAAGCATGTCCAAAAAGCAGGAAATAAAAGAAGAACATATACCTTCATCAGATAGCTTCCTCCCAAAGTCATAGCCCACTGCTTTAAAAAAGTCTTGGATATAAAACCTACTAACACACACTTCAGCTACAAGTATCACCTACTGGTGTCACCAACTTACGAGTCCAGGGAAAAGTGAAAACGGGAGTTGATGTGGGAAGGACAGAACAGAGGGAGTCTGAAGCGCACACCTGCCTGGCTTTGCACAGTGGTGTGAACCTGTGACTGCACAGAAAGGCCAGAGGCCACCAGGTCACGACACAGACAGTGCCAGTGAAAACCGTCCTTCACTGTGGTCCCTTTGGGAGGCGGCATACTTATTCCGATCATGCAGCCATTGTTTGCAGCGGTGCTCGTGGGATGCCTTCTCAAGTCCCCATTTCTCTCTGCAACTGCCTTCTCAATCTCAGGCATAGACTTTCCCATGGTCTCTGTAGCAGCCAGTCTTAGCTCTTGGAAAGCACATTTGATCTTCAGACACAGCCAAAAAGCTTTCATAGCCAAATATGGTGAATAGAATAAAGGGGGGCCGAATAAGCAGGGTTGATGGTTCCCCATGACCTATTATCTAAAGCCAGAGAGCTTCAAGACTGAAGCTCAGAGGCTTTCGTTCTTTTTGTACATCAGGGAGAGACTACAGACTTCACAGACAGACCTCTCCAAGGCTTTGTGGGACTTATGTTCATCTTTCCACATCCTTATCACCACACTCTTGCAATCTAAACAGACTGAACCTGCAACACCCAATGTACCGGAAAGGAAAGGCTAAGCTCTAGGTGCATATGTCTTTGGAATTTAGGAATATGTTTCAAAAAAAAAAAAAAAAAAAAAAAAAAAGGATAACTGCATTGGATTCTCACCGTCATGCAATTCAATAAATATCTTTGACAAACACAAATGCAATGACAGAGACCACAATAAGCAACAACAAAGATGACACAGTCATATGTACATGCAATGTCCTTGATCTGCACAGCCTCTACTGGCAGACACCAGTCACCCATACCATGTGGTCACTCTACTTTCCAAATGCAACAGCTCACTGGTCCTATGCATAACGTGGAAACCAAATGCAACACATTTCCTCAACAGAAGACACTGTGCAAATATCAAGTGGTGATGTTCTGTCATACATTCTCTCCAGTCACATCTCTGGGGAATAACTTCTGAACCCAGAAATGTTATGCACCTGTCATGAGATTTAGTAGCAGGAAATTACACTTTGACAAAATTTCATCACCACATCAGCATCTACTGTGCCCTCCTGTGTGTATCTTTTTGTAAGATAAAACCCACCTAATCCTGCTGCCAGAAAATGAAAAATGTAATTTTAAAGCATTATCAAGTAAGTCAACACTTAAGCAATGCCACTTGAGTCCAACAGATTATTGCATTATTGCATCCAGAAAGAATTTACATCTTCCGGAACTGTACCCACTTAAAGTAGGCCTACTCGGGCTGAAAAACAAACACAGCTTTTGCCTCCTTTCACATTGTTTTGGCCGGCTGATCAGCTTTGACTGTGAACGTTGAAAACAGCATGCAGTCAAAACAGAAGAGCAGAGGAAGGGTCTGTACTCTTCCAGCAACCCACTTGCAGTCAGAGCTGGCATGTTTTGAAACTTGTTGCCACTCTGTAGAGTCAAGTGCAAAATAGTATTAAGTGTCTGACCAGGATTACTATTCTTGATTCTTAGGAAACAGGAGTTTAAAAAAAAAATGGCCACAAAGTAACCCTCCCTCATCTAATGGTATTTTTAAAAGGTCTGCAAGGCCTGAGTTTCCTTCCATGGAGATGGCTGTTTGAAATCTCACTGTGTATTTAGCAAGACGATTTCCTATCAATTAAAACCTCTACTTAAATGTGTCAGGGTCTGTGAATGTTGCTTAGAAGAGAGATACTTGGTTCTTTTGGCATGTACAAGGTCCTGGATTCAATCAATCCACTGCATGTTAAAAATAGTGTCTAAGCAGCACATTAGTTTTTCATTGAACATAAATACGTGTTTTTAGGAAAGTTATAACACAGAACACCACAAAATACAGGGAGATCTAAAGAAGGAAAAAACATTGTTTATAATGCCTGGCACCCATGGGTAACTGTTAATTCATGTTAATTTCACAATTTACATGAAAGGTTTGAGGTTTTGCAACCCTGAATTAATTTTTAAGTATGTTTTTTAAAAAAGAGAAAAAACTAACATTCAAGTCATCCTTCCGCACTTTCTCAGTCTTAAAAACATGTGAAGGGAGTCATGTGAAATTATTGGCTTGTTTTAAAAGTCCCTTTCACATCCTATCCTTTTTCTCGTCTTCCTAATTCACTGTTGGTAATTGGAAGTTGGGTAGGCTGCTGCTTTCCCGGCTTTGCTCTCCCAACTGGGAAACGGAGAGGGAAGAAGTGGAAGTTTGAGAGTTCAAACATTCCTGTCGGGCACTGGTCTCTGGTCCAAGGTGGCAGCTGTGATGCTAGCACTAGCATCCAGTATCATCTTCCATCACTTCTCCACTTCATATTTCAAATATGAAGCTCACAGATTCAGCCAGACAGGCTGCCCAGCAAGCCTCAGGGATCCTCTTGCCTATGCCTCCCAGGACTAGGTTTACTTGCACACACCACCATACACAGCTTTTGCAAAGGGTTTCTGGGGATTGAGCTCAGATCCTTATGCTTGCAGAGCAAGCACTTTATCAGGGAGACCTCTCCCTGGGTTTGCAGGGCTACTGTTTTCTTCATTGTCTGTCTGTTTTTGGCTTTTTGAAGACAGGGTTTCTCTGTGTAGCCTTCACTGTCCTGGGAATTACTCTGTAGACCAGGTTGGCCTCAGAGATCCGCCTGCCTCTGCCTCCTGAGTGCTGAGATTAAAGGGGTGTGTCCTGATTTCCACACAGTTACATCCAAGTTCATGCCACTGTCTATTCCTCCAGCTTTCTCCCTGGTGCTGCTACTGCAATAACTCCTGGTACTACTAATTTAAATATCATATTTTCTAGAATGCTGATATATTAATAACATACTACATGAAGACTTTAAAACTCATTTCTCAATCTAGTAGATGAATCTAGAAAATTAAAGAATAGCAAAACAGAGATCAGAGACACCAGTTGCAAATGTTGTCACACTGCAATAAACAGATATTCCTTAATTATAACATTTGTTACCACACAATCTTAGATGAAGACATGGGAGCACCAATCTACTTGGTAGACCGTGAAACACTAACAGGATCCTGTGACTGACAGAGCACTAACATATGAGTCAGATGGAGAGTCATCTCTGCCAACCCTACCAACTGTCCACTTAGGGAAAAGGAAAGCTAAGTCCAGAGAGGTTCGAAAGGTTGGGGCACAGGAGAATTTATCTGGTCTCTAGAAGGTGGAGTTAAGAAGTATTATGACAAGTTGAAGCTTTGGAAGGAGGTGAAACTAGGTAGTGAGAAAGTACTGTCTATTTCAATACCTCCCAGGGTAAAATCACGCCAAAATAGTCAGGGTTGAATGAAAGTTAGTTAAAGACTTAGATAGCTGCTACCTGACGCTGAAACATGGAAAGGCATTTAAGCTAAAGAACGAAAACTTCTTTTCAAACTAGCCAAGACTGAGTTGGCAAAGACTGGGTTTCGTGGTCTTAAATGGCAAAGGGTAACCAACCAGACCAGACGCATGCTTTAATGGAGCTGCTTAAACAGTGCTCGTGCCCGGTGCCAGTCACATGGGGAGAGCTGGTGAAAATAACAATGTTGCTGGCCAGACCTCCATGAGCACAGGGTTGCCAGGGAGAAAATCCAGGATGAAGTGCCAACATGTGAGAGGCCATCTCGCTCCAATTCCTCCTTTGTGCCCACAAAAGACCTTCTAGCAGGGCTGGTGACTTCAGGAGACCACCAACGAAGAAAGGCAAGCTGTGTTAAAGAGGAGAAATCAAGATCTACCAAGGAGGCAATGGAGCCTTTTGGTTCCTCGGTGGCCTACTGGGGTGAATGCTGCCCCACTGTGGGTTCCTCTCTTTCTGGCTGCCACTGTGCTCTGGAAACGTCTCAAAATGATTAGGGATGGGGGAAAGAAATTTAAATGAAGACGTTCAGTCCTCAATAAGTAAAGGTGTGTTGTCAATAATAAATTTAAATAAAATTCAAAAAGAGTTTAAACTGAGGCTAGAGAGATGGCTCAGGTGTTAAGAACACTAGGTGCTCTTCCAGAGGGACCCAGAGTCCCAGCACCCTTATGGCAGTTCACAGCATCTGTAACTCTAGTTCCAAGGCACCCAGAACCCTCTTTGGGCCTCTGTAGGCACCAGGAAGGCATGTGGTGCACATACACACACACACAGGCAAAACACTCATACTTATAAAATAAAATTAATTTTAAAAATCCTCTTGAACCGAAGTAATTTTGCATTCCTTTAATTAATTGGTGGGGGGGGGGAGCACAATAATAAAGGAAATGGTATCAAGGGCACCACAGTGTCCCTGGAAACGGGTAAATCAAAATGCCTTCGATGTTTCCATCAAGACCATGTGTTACTATGATTAATCACTTTTGTCAACTTGACAGATCTAGATCCCCCAGGAGACAATCCTTTGTGTGCGTTGCTGAGAGAGTTTCTCGATTACGTTAACTGAGGCAGGAAGACCCACCCTACATGTGGACGTGGATCCAGGGGTGAATGAAAAAAAATGACAGAGTGGGTTGAGCAACAGTATCCATCTCTCTCCGCCTCCTGGCCAGAACGTCACGTGACCAGCTGCCCCCTGCTCCTTTCGCAGTAACTTCCCTACCATGATAGACTGTATCCCTGAATCATGACCTTAAATAAACCCTTCCATCCCCAAGCTGCCTTTGTCAGAACAATGAAATAAGTAATACGTACGGCCACACATATGACAGAATCAAAGGAGAAAGACTTAGAAAAATTCTTCTACAACCCCATAGCTGACCATAAGTGCCATGGGGCAGGAAGTCTTTCACACTCGTGGGGGTTGTTTCGACAGCATATTCTCTCTTACTGGAATTACAGTCTAGTTAGTTCTGAAATTTATATTGTAACATCACGTCACTTTTGGGTTTGGGGTTTTATTTTGTTTATAATGGTCAGAATACAAGACACGGAATTTATAAGTCTGGCTTAGATACAAACCAGTGGATGTAAATTACATCACGGCTTCCCTTACAATGTGGTGTAGAGAGAGTAAAAAGTGTTTGCAACACAGTTTCTGTAATTGGACAAAAGGGAAGGAGGCAGACCTATGGCCACAACCTTTCTTTGGCTCTCAACACCAAATAAGATTCTCATGTGTGCTCTGTCCCTCGAGTCTGATTGCTCCAAGAAAGCAAACCCCTGACTGCACGTGAGTGGGCATCCAGAAACCCAGTTGTTTCCCAAGCATCCGGATACCTAGTTGTTTCCCAACCATCGTCAGTTTTTCCATAACAACGTGTGAACAGGGCCCAGAGCATACATTCACACAGACGGCCCTGGATCTACAGGGAACTGAGGTAACAATCGTTACCACAGCTGACATCACTTTTGGCAACTGGAGAAATAGGAAAACCTGTGTTTAATCTACTTCTTGATTGCCACAAATGTGAGTCGGAGTCCCCAGTATTATGCTTGTGGTTGACTTTATGGAAGATTTTGGTAATGCAAGAAAAGTCTATGGAGCCAAACAAGAGACTTTTAAAGGAACCACAGAGCACCTCAGCAGTGTGGCCTGATTCCCACACGGAAGGTGGTTTAAACCAGTCTACCAGAGGACAGCGCCACTCCCAACAGTTCCTGGGAGTTCAATGTCAGGAAAAAGACTTGCTTTCCCCACTACACACATCCATCTATTTAACATCTCCAGGAAACCCTGATGTCAAATTGCAAGGAAAAAGTTTGTCTGGGTGGCCCTGGCTCCCTTCTTACTTTGAGGAGACTGCCGGGGTGGGGAAGGGCATGTTGTAGTGAATTTGATCTTTGTTTGAAATTAAGTGAACAGTTCCAAAAAAAGAGGTGGGGGAACTGAACTAATAAAAGAACACTTTCTTTCTGAAACTAATTGAAAGTACATAAGAATATGGCATTATTTCCAAATGCATTAAACCCCACAGTTCTCACTGATCTCAACTTAAGAATTCTTAAGGAAATACAACCTAACAAGCTTTTGGAGTATGAGGCTAAACTTTAAACAGAATCTTATCACTTCTTGGCCTTTTAGCTAAGATGGAGTGTAAACGAAGTAAGGGGAGTTAGAAAACCATGCCACCCACGTTCGAAAACTCAAGTCCACATCTAAGACTCGTATGGAATGGGTGGTGTTAAAGATGAGCTGCAGATGTTCCTCCCAATAAATCAGTGATGGGTACTTCGTCCGGTGTTCTATTTTCATTTCTACTGCTGCAATAAAACGCTGACAACAAGCAACTTAGAAGAGAAAGGGCCTTATTTGGGTGACGATTCCAGGCAACAATCCATCACTGAGGGGAAGTGAAGGCAGACACTTGAAACAAGTCACACTACATCCACCATCAAGAAGGAAACAAAGGCATGCGTCCTTGCTTGCCTGCTTGCTTGTTCTCAGCTAGCTTTTTCCTCTCTCATACTGTTCAGGACCCCTTGACTAGGGAATGGTACTGCCCACAATGGGCTGGATCTTCTGACATCAATTAACAATCAAGTCAATACCCAGAGATATTGGCCACAGGCTAACTGGATCTAGAGAATTTCTTATTAAGACTCAAGTGACTCTAGGTGGTGTCAAGTTGACAGTTAACATTAACAAGAACACCCTGGACTGCCACCACTCCAGTGATAAAGGAGTAACTTACATAGAAATGAATTCTAAAATGCACTTTTGGGAAAGTCAACCTGCCAAAGGATACTTTGAGAATGAAAACTGAGCTATTGCATAGTTTTGATGTCTGTTAATAACTGATCATTTTGTCTAACTCCAAACTTATTCACAAATTAAAATGTAAATGGAAACTACGATGACGTGTATTACCTCTCTCCTTGTTCTACGCTCTGTAATTTTAGGCAAGTTACTCACTCTCCTGACATTTAGTACTTTCATCTACAACATGAACTAACAATAATGATTGCATAGGGTTATCATGGAGCTATAGTGAGGTGATACACGGAATCCTCTTATTATGCATCGCACAGAAGTCCTTAATCGGTGGCTCTTTTGTGGCTGCTCTGATTAAGAACTAGACATCCTTGGCACTCAGATATCCTCATGATAGCTGAAAACACACCAGCTGAGCCTAGCTTATGGAACTAGCAAGCACAAATGGGTCCAGAGACCACACTCCAGCGACCAGCTAGAGCTGAAGGCAGAAGCAGGATGCAGTTTCGGAAGAGAGAGACAGTTACTAAGAAGGGGAGATAGCATGGGAAATGACAGAACAGAGAAGAAAGGCAGAAGGCAGTAGAGACGCTCACACTATGCCCTGTGGTGTGAGAAGAAAGGTAGACAGCAGTAGAGACGCTCACACTATGCCCTGTGGTATGATCTATATATGGACGGGGCACAGCAGTAGTTAAAGAAGCAGGACAGTCGCACTCATTTGAGGTCTTAATGCCATCTGCAAAAGGTCATTTCTGCTGCTTAAAGAAATTAGAAGCTGGAAGCCCCTTGCCCTTTCTAAGTCTGATAATAAAGCCTTTCACAAAGAAACTACAAGATCAAGCTTAGAGGGGTGTTCACGGAGGTGTTTTTCATGCACCGTTTCTAGTTTCTAAAGCATGTTTACCATTGTGGGGGAGGAACTGGGTGGCTTGGGTTTCTAAATTCCTTCCTTCAATCTCTCATCTGAAGGAACTGAACAGGACAGTGCCCTGACCAGTCAGGGCTGCCTGAGCAACTTGAAAAGCTGAAGTCGATGCCAGATGCAGTGGAGTCTAACCATTGGCAGCTGGAGGAGTGGGGCGGGGGTGGGGGGTGCTTTGAAAGATAATCTGAAAGAGTTGATAATGCATACATGGCTGCCTGCAACTCCCAGGCTTTGGAAGAAGACGCTGGTGTAGATTCCTGTCTAACTGCAAACAGTTCTTTATTGTCTCACACAAAGAAGCAAAATTCTCTCTGCTGGCAAAGTGGGTGACCTTTCACCTGCTGACCCCAAAGGTCTTGTGCCTGCCTTTGCTTTCATCTTCCAAGTCTCACTTCTACTTGGTTCTAGAGAACTACCCTCTCGCACCTGTGTGTGTGTGTGTGTGTGTGTGTGTGTGTGTGTGTGTGTGTGTATGTGTGTGTGTGTGTGTTTGCATGCACACACATATGTAGGCCAGAGATCAACTTTGTGCCATTCTTCAAACACCACATGAACCTTGTTTTCTTGAGACAGGGTCTCTCAATGGCCTGAGATTCGCCCAACAGGCTCGGCAGGCTAGTCAGTGAGCCCCAGGGATCCACATCCACCTGTCTCTGCCTTCCCAGCACCAGGATGATAAGTGTGTGATCCAAGCAAAGCACTTTCACATTGGCTCTGAGAGAGATTGAACAGGTTCAGACGCTTTCCAAGGCACCTTCCTAACCTGGCTATTTCCCCAGGCCCCTGTTCTTTCTAACTTGGAAAAGTCCTTGGCTTGGAAGTTACTTGGCTGGGTGGTCTGGCTGAGCCAAATATCCCTGAGGACTAATGTGCCCAATTCTTAGTAAGTAGACGGTGACACTGTTATAGAGCTGTATCAGTGTGTTATAGACAAATTGTGGCTTCCTGTATATTCTTCACATGCTGGTATTAGGAAACGGAGCCTTAGGATTGTCACTAAATCATGAAGGCAAAGGAACAACGGTACCTATGTAAGACGCGAGAGTTTGCTGTCTGTTGTGGCCCACAAGGCTACCAACAAACCAGGAAGAAGGCCTCACGAGACAAGAGATCAGCAGTATGTTGGATCTCAGCTTCCCCAGGCTTCAGAACTGTGAGAACCAGGCATGTCTTGTTAATCCACCCTTATGGCTTGAATGGGAAACGTCCTCTGTGGGCTCACGTGTTTGAACACTTCGTCTGTAAGCGGAGACACTAGTTTGGGAGGTAAAGCACATCTGGAAGACGTGGGTCAATGGGAGGAGAGCCTTTGGGGTGCAAGTCTGACGGCACTCCTGCAGGAGCCTCTCCGCTTCCTGACGAGTGCCACACTCTGGCCACGGACACAATGCCATCAGCCACCATCACTGTCCATCACCACGGTCGCGAGCAACGTCTGCCGCCGTACCTGCTTCACCATGACGGACTATGGAGCCATAAGCCAGATTCAATTCTTCCTCTCTTATTTCTTCAGGTGTTCTGTCGTAGTGATCGAACGAGTAACTAGTCCACAGCCACCCCACTCTATTTTGTACCTTAGCGAGAACTAAGACAGAAACTCTGAGGGACTCACAGTAACAAGGCAGAGAAGCGTGGTCGCCTTCTAGACCACTGATATCCACACAAGGGGCCTCTATGCTTCAGCTGAAACATGCACTTGAGGCTGATACCATCTCTCTGTCGCTACCTTCTTATCTCCCAGCCTTTCACTCAGTTTCTAGACTAATGTTCTCAGACAGGGTTGGTGGGAAACCTTTTTTTTAGCTCATGGGGGACTTTGGTAATATCTGCACACACTTCTGGTTGTCTTAACTGAAATAGGGTATAGTGGGGGGAGGGCTATTCGTTTCTCTTGGGTAGAGGACACAACTTCTGCTAAATGTCCCCACCACAGACAGAACAGTCAGCTGCGGCAAAGAATGATCTGGCTTCAAAATGCCAATACTGCCTGAGAAATCCTGCCCTGGGGCTGCTGCCTCCAGCTGAAAAAGTGGGGGGTGGGATGATCCAAATGTGACTTGTGCACTGCTTCTGGGGTTTGAGAAGCCCTCAGAAAGAGCATGAGGTGCTTGTCTCACCAGTTCCAGGTCTGAGGACTTCCTACATTTAGAGCTCACCACTGGCATGCTACTTTAGAGTCCCGATATGTCCCTCCTTATACCCAGACCCTATTCAAAACTATTATGCTTGCTTACATCTTAACTCGTGCTAGGTCCTGTTTCCTCAGTAACCTCTTTTTTTTTTTTTTTTTTTTTTTTTTTGCTAGAAGACAGCTAGTTAATCCAATCAGTCCAAAGCCATGATTCTCTTCTCTTCCTCCAGAGAAACTCAGAGATGCAGTATCATAGCAAAGCACTAACTCCAGAGGAGAGGGCCATAGTCTGGGGAAGAGGAGCAAGGTGAAGTACTGGACTACCTGTCCTGACCAAGAAAAAAGAGGGGAACTCCACTAGGAGATACATTTAGTCCTCCCAAGTCTGGGTCTTCACCCAGCTTAACCTGCATTGACTCACCAATCTTGAACAGGGCCTCTATTTGCTTTCACAGTACGGTAGAGAAAATACCTGTCCCCACAATCAGATGCAAATGGAGGGAGATAACAAGAGAAGGATACTGGGAACAAAGAGATGGTTTATTTAAGCCGCTTGTGACTATTAGTCCTATGTTTTGTCCTCAAGTGTCTAGGAGTAAAAATAAAGTTATGAAGTAGATTTTCACTGTTCCAGAACCAGTTGACTTTTTAGAATCAATCCCCATTCCGACTTAAATATTAGACTACATCTAAATCAGAATGCTGTGACCTAGATGTTCAAAGCATCCACCTAGAAAGATGATGTACTATGAAAAACAAAAGACAAAGGCAAACAAACAAACAAGCATTATGATGTAAGACTGAGACCCGAATTCCAGTTGCTGTATTACATTCTGCCTGGGAAGGCACTTTCAGGTCTGTCTTCTTTAAGCTTCCCTTAAAGAAAAATCTGAAAAGGAGTAAATGGCCAACAGTTCAGGTAGCATCACTGATAAGACTAGGAAGGGTTGAAAAGTCTAAACACACAAACACAAAAACAATAAACACAAAGAATAAATTGATTTGTAGATGATTAAACAGTTAGCTATTCAGGCTGATCCCTAAGGTAATAACGGTAATAATAGATCCTCCTTAAATACGGCCCCAGGAACTGCTGTGGTCCCAGCATATAACAAGAAAATGACAGCTTCTACTCTTTCCAGACTGTAGTCCAGAATGCTGACAAAATGTCACACAATTTTGCCTTATTATCAAGCACTGATGAACGGATTGTAATGAATAATTTATGAAGAACCCAAAACTAGGCTCTCCCTAATTTTGCTTTTTTTTTTTTTTAAAAAAAAAGGAACTCACCTGAGGTTTCTGCCCTAAACCCATGCCACTAGTGGAACTGACATTCCTTGTCATGTGGTCTCTTGGTGTTTTCCTCCCATAAAGATAGAAGGAAGAGTTGTGATTGGTCAATCTCCATGACAAGCTGGTTCTTTGGAGATGATCATCATCTTCACAACACTCCTCACTCCCCCCCCCCCTATAAGCAATGCCCTTCTGGAACCCTCACCACAGCTTCTGGGATCTCCAGACATTCCCATTATACAGGATCCCCTTCCCAAAGGCCTCCAAACAGAGCAACTGGCATTGCTCCAATGTGGCTCATTTCCTGCCTTAAGTGCAGTGGGCCATGTGACCTTACTGTACAAGTTGAGACCCTTCCTTCTGGCCTTTCCTCTCTGCCTTTGATCACTTAGTGGTTTACTAGAACTCCCTGCAGGGGGAGAGCCAAGAGATAAAAAGGGAAGCTCAATAAAATTCAACTTTTTATTTTTCCCATTTGAAAATGATGTAAAAATGGTTTAAAAAAAAGGTATGTGTGTGTGCATGCGCACAATGACTAAAAGAATGTGGCTGACACTGCTTCCAACTTTCATTTTAAATGTCTCCCTCTTATTTCTATAAATGACCACACTACCATATTAAGAGCTCATGGGCTAATATGACAGGAACGACCAAAGCAGTCCTGTTGGGGACACTCTTGATTGTGTCATATTGTGCCAGATTAGAGTCATTCAATGAGTTGCTCAAGTTCATGGCACTGGTTGGCAGTTAATCTGCCTGGGGAAGACTAGGAGTCCGGTTGCTCCCCAAAGCAATGCACTTTCTAGCTGTACACTAACCTTAAAAGCACAGCTGTATAGAAAAGTAAAACCATCTTAAGAGAGGGAGCAAGGCAGTGTGATTGTCACAGTTAAGGGTAGAGTAAATTTCAAGCAGCCAAATGAAGCAATTACCAAATGGGGATTATTATTAATAGATAAATTTACAGAGGAAAGGGGATGCGACTGCTGTAAGACTGTTCACAGGCCCGGTTTACAACATTTTAATACTGGTGGCACTAAATGAACAGAGCTTCAAGACACATGAATACTTTGTCAAAAATCTGTCCACTGTACTTGGTACTTTCTAAGCTCTTGTTAGGACATCACAATTAGCTTGGGTCTTCACCTCTACGTCAAAATGGAGAAACCACAAGGAAAATAAGTCATGAAGATGGAGGGGAACTATGCTTCTCATATTTAATGTACTTAAAGTGCATCAGAATACCCCAAATCCACCCCTACTCGCACCTCCATTCCAGGAATTTGTTAAAACAGAGATTCCACTGAGCAGGTCCAAAGCAGTACCCAAGTCTCTCCATCATCTCTAACCAGCATCCAATGGGAGCCCGGGATACTGGTCCGAGGACCACTCCGTGGCAAAGGAGGGAGGGATCTACAAGGAAGGAAGAAACCCCCTCTGCAAAGTCTGGAAGAATAAGAAGGCACAGCTGAAGGGCTGATAAGAGGGATAAACCATCTCCATGTTCCCTACCTCCAAAAGGAAAATGAGCTTCAGTGGTAGACAGTGCTCAATTGAGACATAAGCAACAACAAAAAAAAAAAAAAAAAAAAAAAACTCCAAGAAGGTTCTAGAAGTGTTGACTAAAAAAGAATGAGGAGATCTTTGTTCCTGGGAACTCCTGAACAACCCAGACTTAGATGGCTGAAGATCATACTAGGGACAACAGTCAGAATTCTCCAGAACGTACTAGCTTGGTTCCTCCCATTCCTACACACTCCCTTCTCTAGTTCTCCCCTTCCCTTCTTCCCATGTCAAGCTGATCAAGTCTATTTCTAAGGTGTTACCTCCTCCGTCTCTTAGTTTTTATCTCCATCGAGAATCAGATAATGGACCTTCAAGTACATTTTCTGACTTGGATACTGGCAGACATGACAGTTTAAAAATGATCCAACCCTCAAATCTTAAGTCTTCTCTATGGCTGTGACCCTGACTTTCTGTTTAAATACATAGAATCACCCTTCGGCTAAAGCCCAGAAAGAGGTTCTTTCTTATGTACACGTCATGAGCATTCTATCAGCCAGCCCTGCCCATTCTCTCCTTTCTTTTATGGTAATACATTTAAATAAATAAAAAGACTACATATAGACTTTAAAAAAACTAAAATAAAATGAATCTGCTTAGGGTTCAGACTAATACAAAACGCCTAACGTTGAAGAAATTGGAATAGAGGAGAGTAGTGAAAATGGTTAACTGTGGTGGTTTGAATAAAAATGGCCCCCATAGGGAGTGGCACTATTAGGAGGTGTGGCCTTGTTGGAGTAGGTGTGGCTTTACTGGAGGAAGTGTGTCACTGAAGGTGGGCTTTGAGATCTCAGATGCTCAAGCCAGGCCCAGTGTCACTCTCTTTTCCTGCTGCCTGACCATACAGATGTAGGACTCTCAGCACCATGTCTGCCTGTGTGCCACCATGTTTCCTGCCATGATGACAATGGACTAAACCTCTGAACTGTAAGCCTGCCCCAGTTAAATGCCTTCCTTGATAAGAGTTGCCCTGGTCATGGTGTCTCTTCAAAGAAATAGAAACCCTAACTAAGACAGTGACTCAATACATCTTGGTCTTCACAAAGGGAATGCAGATTGCTTTAGAATCAGAGGGTCTCACCTCAGAGAAGTTGAGGACTGGCTTATGCATGAGTTGCTGGGTAAAAGCAGAACTAAGCAGACATTGCTCACAACTAAGTGAGCTACATACAGTCTACGCTGTGGTCATCTATATCCAAATAAATTACATGAGTCTGGCTCTCAATACCACACTTTGATAATCCAAGGAGACTAGCAGGTCATAAGAGACAGACTTGGGGTTCCTCCAAAACTTAGGCAGAACTGAAATAACAAATGAGCAGTTCGTTTAGTTTTTTGGTGTTTGGTTGGATTTTGTGGTCCTAGGAATTGAACCCGAGGCCTCACATTCTAAATAAGCTCTCTCAACCTCAACCTACCCTCAGCCTAGGAGATAACAATTAAATATCTACAATCTTTAATTGTAAAACTTCAAAGGTGTGCATATCAAAGTAGGCTCCCATCTTCTATGAATACCAGTCATCATCTTTCTTAAGGGCAAAGACAATTCATCATGTAGGTGCCTAGGACCCAGACTGTAGAGAAATCTAGAAGCATTATATTGTTTTGTAATTGGGGGAAGCAATAACACCATGATGATGCAAAGATGCCAAAGATTAAACACTAAAGCAGACAGACAAGGTTTATTCTGCACACCAACTCCATATAGACAAGCAGAAAGTGACAAACTGGCCCCAGTTTCTACAGGAGAGCAGGAAGCCCTGCCCTCTAGCCCTATCCTGATGTCAGCCATAAAAGTCTGTCTTCCAGACAGGGAGGTTTTACAGCATTGGGCAGGAGTTCGTGGTTTCATGGTGATTCCCCCCACAAGGCTAGTGTCTGTGTTTTCATCAGAAGTGCAGTTTTGTTGGTCTGGAAGAAAAACCTAGGCAAGGCAAACACGCTCTTTGAAAGACTTTAGGAAATGGTAGGAAAATGACAAGGTGGCTAGAGATACTGATTCCCAAACCACTGCCAACCCGTGCTACTGACATGTCGAGCAATTCACATGCATTCTTTTCCTAACAAGTTGGGACAGAGTGAAAATGCTTTTTATCCAGGGCTGTGGGATACAACAGGAATGTCAGCCTCCTGCAAGACACCTTCTGTGTGAGCCACAGCCACTGACTGATCCACTGCACGACCCCAGCTCCACTTACTGGTTAGTGGACCTCAGGCAGCTGGTTAGTCTCAATCAACTGTGAGATCCTAGTAACACAGGGATAAAAGTGTGGCCAGAAAGAGATGGGGACTGCAGACCAAGAAGCATGGAGCTTGACAATTCAGCAATTACAGCACAGGTAATGTATTAGCACGAGGCTAGAAACCATCATCAAGAGAGAGGACATTGGAAAGGGAAAGGAGATGGTAAGGGACATTTATTTGACATGAACTTTTGCCTCTTGGCAATTTCACATGTTTGCAGAGTAAAGAACCTCTAAAAAAAAAAA
>CABHPP010100313.1:0-13292 GCA_902168425.1 Peromyscus attwateri
TTTTTTTTTTTTTGAAATAATCTTACTTGACAGATCTGTTTGTCTTTCAATTAGAAACTTTATGAACTCTCTCAGTCTATTAGTTTAGCCTGTTAATTACCTAATAGAATGAAAAGTGAATATAAAACATACCTGGAAGCAATGTAATTTGCAGATAAAGTCACAAAGAATGGTAAAAAAAAAAAAAACTCTTAGGGACTTCCCTGGGAAGAATATGACCAAGACAACAGCTAAATACAATCAAAAGTATTCCTAAAACTTGCCTGTATAACACCAATGCTCTTTTTGAAAGGAAAGTTTACTTCAATTAGTTCATGCAATTTAATTATACATTTTGAAATGGAAATTATTTCTTTATGAGCAAACAAAGTGAATATTTAGTTGAGGGTTTTCTTATGGCAGCCAACCATATGGCAGGACTGAGGTGTGCATGATGTCCGGACTTCTAAAATTGCCCACATGGGTGACCCTAACTTTGCTCCCAATGCCAGCTCTGCGAGCACCTTTGCATCAGAAAAGGCAGGCGAGGGGCGGTCACTGCTTTGCAGTGACTGCATCAGCTAAAGTTTTCTTTCTCACTTTTACACCTGGACTTCACTTAAGAGCTTGAGAATTCCCCTAAGCCTTTAAGTTCCTCAAATGAAGTTCTGTGGTAAATGTTTTCCCATCTCCATTAAGGGCAACTGCTCTCGCAGGGACTTAGAAGATGAAAATGTTTTCCGTCAAGATGCCACCAAACAGAACTGTTAATGACACCCTCTGGTCCCTATTTACTCGAAAGTTTATCAAATGAGGAGGAAGTGCCACTTAGACTTGTCTCCTTGGACTAAACTGCAGCTTTAGAGTGTGAACCTGTAAATAGAGTGCAGTGGGCATTGGTAAATAGACAGCCAACACGTTTAATTACTCTTATTAGCAATTCTCTAGACGAGTTTAAACAAGCGGGAGGGTTTGCAGCTAATGACATCATATGCTTGAAAGGTGAGGATAGCTTCATTTTTAAAATTGCATAAGTTTTTTTAATTGTCTGTTTATTCTCCCGAGTACAGAAAATCGTGGAAAGTTTGGTGAATGAGGGAAAACATGTAGAGTGTAAATTGGGTTTTCTTCCATGGTTCATATGACTAGGAACAGTAAAATAAAAACAGCAATGCAAAACTGAAACAAAACACCACAATAGTATCACTCTTATCACTTTGTGCATTTGTGTGTGTGTGTGTGTGTGTGTGTGTGTGTGTGCACATGTGTATGCAGGTACTCATGTGTGTGCAGGTACTCGTGTGTGTGTGTGTGTGTGTGTGTGTGTGTGTGTGTGTGCGTGCGCGCACATGTGTGTGCAGGTACTCGTGTGTGTGTGTGTGTGTGTGTGTGTGTGTGTGTGTGTGTGTACATGTGTACAAGCCAGGTGTTGACATCAGGTATATTTCTCTGTTGCTCCTCACCTTATTTTTGAGACAGGGTTTCCCACTGAACCCAGAACTGACTTTCTTTTGACTAGACTTTCTTTTGGCTCGAGCCAACACTGGGGTTATAGGTTTGCTACAGCACTTCCCTATCTGACCATTTCCCCAACTCCCTCATTTATGTAACACATTTCCAGTTTTTTTCATTTGTTAAGTAGATACTGCATTGCTTTCAGGGTTCTCATAAAGATTTATTCATCATCTATTCATTCACGTGGCATATATTCATTGGACATTTACGCCGGCCATTGTGCTAGCTGTATACTAGAAATATGGAAGTAAGACCGCCAGGCTTGCTCCATCTCTGAAACTTTTGTGGAAATAAAGTGGAGTGTTCTGGAGGTAAACTAAGGTCAGATTAAACAGATGTTTGAGTGAGTAATGCACAGGAGTACATGGTTCATAGCATATGGTCCACAGTTCAGATTTATCATTCTCACTCGAATTCTAATTGTTCTCAGCAAATTCACTTCACTATTGTCAATCTGGGCCATAGTTGCAGAGGTGAAATTTTCAGTGGTCTCCCTATCATGTTTGAGTTCAGATTACAGCATTCCATGTGGCCCTTTCTCTTTGAATGGCTGACCTTAGAGGTCATTGTGATCCAACTCTTTATTGCCTTTTTTAATTTCTCTTTTTGTATGTGTGTGTCCAATATAAATGGATATAAATATAAAATAGATATAAAATAAACCAATGTTTTTGCCTGTTGGGTTTAGCCTATTGATAGATACTACGTTTTAGTATGCCCAACAATGAAGTCACCTGGTTACCCCACCTCGCTACTCTGTTGACCACCACCACTCTCCTACAATTGCTCCACCTAGAAATCCAGAGTTGATACTCTTTCCCACACCACACGTCCCATCACACATGGGTCATGTGTTGCAGTCCAAGTGTTCCCTCCTGTGAACTCTGAATAAATCCTACGACTGGCTTGTGTTCTGTAGTTCTTGTTCACTCTGATCCATTCTCCATCATGAAATCACAGATTTATCTGAAATGCAACCTCGTTATCTGCTGTAGATCCTCCTCTGACTGCATTTCTCTCTTTGTATTACACCATACTGTCCAGATTTCCTGGCTAACATGAAAATACTTCGGATATTTTGCCCACTTTCTGTCTGAATCCCTTGACCTTCTTCATATCACATTCCAGACATATCAGGTTACCTAAATTGCCTGAAAACCTGGCTCTTTTTCAGAACTCCTGGGCTGCGAACAAGCTACTCCTAATCTCCAGGAAGCTTTTCATCAAATTCACTTGCTTATTCCAGAAGCTTTGCCTTAAGTATAACTCTTTCTGCACTTGCCTGAACCTGCCCTCCTTAGGCTCAGTGAAGGCCATCTCCATTCCTCTCCCAGGCAAATTCCGGTCCAGACCTCTGATTGAACATTATGAGTGACATTGTAATAATTTGTCTTTATAGAAGAAGTAGTTCTTTCCTATTTAAATATTTTGCTTTTGTTTTTAATTGGACTATTTGCTTCCTTGTTATTGTATTTCTTATGTGTTTTGAACATCATTCACTTATTGGATGGATAGATTTTTCTCCCTTCTTGTAGACTGTCTCCCACTCTATTGATTGCCTCTCTTGATATATGCATTACAGTTTGGTATAATATCATTTGTATGCTTTTGCTTTTGCATGCAGTTTAGAGGTCATGTTAAAAAATTGCCCAGGCTAAAGTCATAAGCCTTCTGCATTGTGTTTTCTTACTCATTTTTATAAATGTTCTTAATCTTGTTACATAAGCTGCCTCTTCTTTTAGTTTGCTAAGAGGTTTTATTTAACTAATCAATTTTAATTTTACCATGTTCCTATGAAATAATCAAATGATTGTTCTTCCTTAATCTGATATTGTGATGTTTAAATTATATCCCAATATCAAACTACTAGACCATGTTTCTGTCCTTGGGATAAGGCAACAAAGACAAATTTTTTCATTTTTTCTACAAATAATTCACGAACTTAGACACCTTTGCATTTGTGTTTCTGAATAAAATTAAACTTTAATTTTCCTAATCTGTTGATTCTTGTCAGGCTTTTGTATTGAGAAACTTATGTTAGCTTCCTAAAGTTAATTAGAAAATGAACAATTTTCTGTGTCTTGAATAGTTTGTCTTTATAGATTCAGTAGAACTTGCCGTTTATATCTTCTGTAAATGACCTGGCGTTTTCATTACATGAACAATTTTTTTTGTAAGCTAATAAAAATAAAAAGGAAAATAGAAAAGATGCAAATATTGATGATAAGAAACACAGGGAATAAAACTGTTAAAAGTTGTATGAGAGAGAGAGATGGCAAGTGTCTACAGCTCAAGCATGGGTTTGGATCTCTGGCACCTACACACGAGCATGGTCGTGCATGTCTGCAACCCGATGTTGGAGGCAGAGGTGGGGTGATCCCCAGTTTGCTGGACAGTCAGTCTAGTCCATTGGTGAGTCACCTGAGTCAGTGGGAGACCCTATCTCAAAAGATAAGGTGCAGAGCTATAGTAGAAGATAACCAACCTCAAATTCTGCCTTCCACAAGCACACACACACACACACACACACACACACACACACACACACATGCGCACATGCCTCTACACACACGTATGTGCCTACACACTACATGTGCACAAACAGACACAAAAATGTACAAGTGATGAATACGTGTTTCTAAAACTGAATAAATAAATAAACTTTAAAATATGTATAAGACATTTTCCTTTTCCTCTTCCTGGGACGGCGCTTAGAGGCACTCAGAATGGTCCAGTGTTTGATATACTGTTGTAGGCTTTCCTACAATGCATCCTCTAACAAAACTAGGCTTTCTTGAACCTCTGGTAACAGGATTGTTTACCTTTATACCAAGAAGATTGGGAAAGCACCTAAATCTGCATGTGGTGTATACCCAGCCAGACTTTGAAGGGTTCGTACTGTGAGACCTAAAGTCTTTATGAGATTGTCTAAGACAAAGAACCATGTCAGCAAGGCCTACAGTGGTTCCATGTGCGCCAAGTGTGTCCATGACAGGATCAAATGGGCTTTCCTTATTGAGGAGCAGGAAACTGTTGTGACAGTGTTGAAAGCACAAGCTCAGAATCAGAAAGCAAAATAAATAAGCTGCTTTTTTAAGCAATAAAAGTCAAGTCTTGGTCTTTAAAAAATATGTATAAGATATGTTTGCTACAACGTGTATAAGACATATATGTAGCAAAGTTTATTGGAAGAGATTTAAAGAAGACCAAGTAAATATGGAATCCTCCAGGTCACTGAAGGGGGAGATTCGATGTTATGCAGATATTATTGCTATTCACTTGAAATCTAACATAGCTTTTGTAGCACTTGGAAAATGGTGAATGTTTAAAAGATAATAAATAGCCAGGTGATTTTAGGAGGAGGAGGAAGAAGAGGAAGAAGGGGTCTTTCTCTGCTAAGTAGAAAGACATTGTAAAGTTGTGATAGCTGAGGCAACGTGGCATTTGTCCACTATTAAACAGGATGGTAAATGAAATTAGAGAGCTCAGAAATAAATATGAGCTTTGATATACTGCATATCTGCATGTCAGATCAATGGAGAAAAGTCAGGTGTACTCAACAGATGGAAGTGGATAAAGATGGTTTATTAGAAAAAAATTGAATTGCAGTCTTACTTTACAGATATCATACATAATTTCATATGTATAAAGTACAGTTCTACATCCTGATTGTTAGAGTATAACAGTATAGCTGTTTGGAATACAGACCCAATTTAGCTTCAGCTGTCAGCTTGATACAGTCCAGAGTCACCTGAGTTATTTTTAGTGAGGGTGGGGGTGGGATTGCTCAGACCAGGTTGACCAGTGAGCACGTCTGTAGAGAATTGTCTTGACTGTTGATTGGTGTTAGATGGCCCAGCCCACTCTGGGCAGCGCCTTTCCTAGGCAGGTGGGCCAGGATTCTCTAAGAAAGGTAGGTGAGCATGAGCCTGGGAATGAGCCAGTAAGCAGCATCCCTCTGGAGGTTTCTGCCTGCAGGTTCCTGCTCTGAGTTCCTGTCCTGGCTTACCTCAGTGATGGACTGTAATCTGGAAGGGAAAGCTAAAACAACCCTTTCCTCCCCAAGTTGTTTTTGGCCACGTTGTTTATCATGGGCACAGAAAGCAAATAAGAACAAATGTTATTGGTTTTTTTTATCATACAAAGTGAGTGTCTACACTCTTCCTGACTCTGGCAATTGCTTTTCTATGTGTATTTATGAGAAAAATATTATGAGTACATGCTACAGCAGGTTTGCCCAAGAGTATTCCAGAAAGCATTGTTCATATTAGCAAAAGAATCAGAAATAATTCGAATAACCATAACAATAAGAGGACAGAAAAACAGATTTATTATATGGTAGTGAAGTGAATGAATTACGGCTACATAAAGCTTAATAGATAAATAAAAAAAAATTTCAACAGACAACAAAAAATGTTATTCATTTTATAAGGAGTTCTAAAAACAAATCAGACTATATACTGATTTAGCTATACCAGTATGCTTGGTACTTTATTTACTTACTAAACAATATAAATGATTAATACGAAGTCAAAGGGAGTATTTGCTTGAATGATGGGCATATAGACGTATAGAAGCTAGTGTTATCCTAGGCCACAACCAGGGGTTTTCATTATTTCATCAACAAATAAGCAATAAAGATGTGTGTCACGATTAATTGCAATTAGTTCAAATTCTATATTCCTATATCCCATTAAAGTGTAAACATTTACATTAGTGATTTACCTATTTACTCTAGCTTAAGGTACAAAATTGGTCCATATCTCCTTACAGAATTTATATTTACATTTTCCTTTAGTACCTCTCTTTCATTTATATTCCCTGGGAACTAAATCCAAATATTCACTCTTCCTAGGCTTCCATGAGGTGGTAGTGTTAAAAATAGACAGTCACCTGTACTAAGAATGCCGACTCACCTTCATCTATGTTTAGATGAACAAACGCCAGGCTATGAGGCTTGGGGTGGGGGCAGTTCTGGTTTCCAAGGGTGTATAAAGAGAAAGAGTGCTGGTGTCCATTACATTTACAGTCAGCACATAAATGTTATTTGTCAGACTTGTCTTGAGTGTGACAGAGACAGGTTCAGAAGAGTTTTCTAGGGATTAGACATGTATATTATATGGGGCCAATCATATATTGCTTTCAGATTTTGATAATGACTCTGCATCATTGGTCCTTCTTATGCCCTGTCAAGAGCTATCCACTCAAGAAAGGTCTAGTATTCCCTCTAGCAGCTGGACTAAGATGATACACAGCAGTTCTTTGTTTATGGAAGATACAAGGTCCCTCAGTAAATGCTTGAAATTGCAGATAGTACCCAATCCTATGTATACTTTGTTTTTTCCTGTATATGGACCCCTGTCATAAACTTTAACATAAATTAGTCACAGCAAAAGATTAACAACAACATAATAAAACAGAACATTTATAAAAAAAATTCATGTGATTTCCCTTTTAAAATACTTTACATTTTACACACTACATTACAAGCACACTTTCTAATGATGTGAGATGATACATGATGAGAGAAAGGAGACAGATAATATGGCCATTGTAGTTCAGCTCTGGGCTACTATATAATGGTTATAATGGTTACTTGAACAAAAGCACCAGGATATTTCAGAGTAGATTTGATAATTGAAATGACTACCGAGAGACTAAAAGATGAGTAATATATATAGTGTAGATATATTGGACAGAGGTATGATTCATGGCCTACAAAGAATGGGGAGGGATAGTGTGAGATTTTTAACATGCTACTTAGAACAGTGGACAATCTAAACTTTATGAGTTACATTCTTCTGAAGTTTTCCATTTGATATTTTTAAACCATTGGTAACAGAAACAATGAACACTAAAACTATGAATGGGGGAGTATATTTCAGTGTTTTAGATATATTCTAACATTAGTGAGCTTCAAGAGAAGGGAAAAACACTCATTCCCAGGCTCAATGTAGATTCCTTAGATTCTTTCAAAACAAATTCGAGTTCTATCTTTTCTCTGCCACTTCTCTTCTATTGGTGTAACAAGTAGAGATGATAGAGATGATGATGATGATGATGATGATGGTGGTGGTGGTGGTGATGTTGACAATGAAAATAATAACAATGATTTGTAGTGGTGGAGACTGAGTTCAGGCCCTCCTGCACACTAGGCAGGCTCTCTATCACTGAACTATATCCTGGTCTCTAAGGATGCTTGCATAATTCTTGACAGAGCCAGGAAAGATAGTGGAAACTCTTGAATAGTAGTATCTTCTGCTAACAATTAAAAAGTAATTCCTAACTTCTTTGTAATAATTTGGGTTGATATTTGTAAATACTTCTTTAAAAGTAGAAAATTTCCTATTATGTTGTAATACAATTGAATTGCTCTGAAGTTCAAAATGGGTGGCTCTTCTTCTTGTTCTCTTTCTTCCTTATGAAAGGCTATCAAGAAAGGTCAAATCAAAATCATTTATGTATTCTGTCTGGATCAAACAAAATGAAAATGCAGAATTTCTTGCTAACATGTCACTAAGAACTTCCAGGAGACAGAAGACCAGCGAGCCCTTTAAAACCCATCAAAGCTTAGTTTCCCCACGTAGCTATCCAAGTTTCATACATCCAAAGCAGCTACCAAAATAGCTAAGGTCACTGACAACAGGCACCGTTTAAACTCAAGCAGGAACCTGATGTCATATAATGAGCAGCGTTATCCCTCCCTGAATCTGAAATACATTTTCTTCCCTGAGTTATCCAAACAGTGGAAAATGAACTTTCTTATATGAAAAGAAGACCAACAAAAATATGGGCAACTGTGACTAGATGTGAAGAGATTTAAACAAATGGTATCTGAGAAGATATGTGGATAGTCATGGGAGTTACTTATAGAAATGATAAATGGAGTCAAGATCCTCTGGTCTTAGGAGCAGTGAGCTGCATCCCCAGACAAAGAGAGGAAAATAGCAGAAGGGAAAAAAACCTCTGTGAGTATAAAATACGATACAAAATATGAACTGTGACCATTCTGGTCATTCTAAAGTGACAGGGGACACCTATCTATTTTTCTCCTTGAATTACCCATTCCACCCCATATCTAATTGGGATTGAGAGTCACTGATGGCCAAAGGAGTTCAGCTTGACTCTTATAACCTTTGTGTAATAACTATCTTAGAATATTGGTAGTGCTGTGGGTGATGAAAACTTAGGTAAGCAGAGCCTCCTAAGAGGATGCAGGCGTAGGTCAGGGTCACTCAAGCTGTTAAACTTCAGAAGGACAAGAGTCCCCCCTCCTAACACGTATCCAATGCCCTTGAGACCGACTGTTAAATTATAAAGAAGCACTGTTAACACAGTTCATGTCTTGTAGCTCAACACCAGCATTCAGAGTCAGTAGAGGGGACACACATTGTCTTCCACAAAGCAGCTACAATGGCATCTTTTGGAGAACAAGAGGTATGTGGAGAAGGGATGTGAAGGGGAAGATCTGTGTCTCCTCTTCTTTGAGTGTTTGTTAAGTAGTAAAATGTCTACCCTATAATGCGGTAACACTGTTCATACGTGTTTTCTTCCCCTTTCCATCTGTTTACATGCAGAGAGAATGTGTAAGAATGTAGATTGTTGAAGATACAGGGCTTGCTGTGGGTTTGTACTGAAAGACAGATCCTTTAGGAAACAACAATGTGCAGCCTTTTGACAATGTATCGTGTCTCCTAAGAATATTTAGAAGCTCAAAAAAGAGTGGGAGTTCTTCATGAGGACGAGCCGATTTATTTAGTATAGGTGTTACCCTAAATGAAGTAGAGACAGCTCAGGAGTGGAATGTGTGCTCACTGTGAATAAGGTGCTGGATCGAATCCCCACTTCAGATAAGAAAGGGGGGAAAAGCATAGGAAATACAAAGAAAAATTTATTGGCTTATTTTAAAAATCACTTCACTTTGAAAGTAAGGAGTTACCTGCATGGGGTATCTGTTTGTCTATCTGTCTGTTATCATCTTTCTATCCCATCTATATCTCAACCCCTTTCTATGTTACATTTTTATTTTAATTACTAGACTAAGAAATATAATATAAACACTAATATTTTTAGATGCTAAACATAAGTATAGTTTAAGAACTGATTACATATACTTTAGAAATGTATGGGGAAAGGATTTTAATGAAACTATCCCAAGGCTCAGGGATCACCATGGAAGAAGAGGATGTAGAGAGATTTTAAGAGTCAAAGGTAGTGAAGGACTGCAGTGAAACAGTGTCTTCCAGCCATGACAGGGCCATTCCATGCTCGACTTCAGACTTCTTACATGCACAAGATAAAGTCAGACAAAGCCTCAGCATGGATGGAGGAAGGTCATGAAGCCCCATCACCAACCATGGAGCTACTGGCAAGAGATGGCTGCTGGGGGAGGTAGATTTTCTTCAGGGATGTGATCCCTGAGAGGCTTCCCACACTTTAGTTGATGGCCCTACACCCGTGCACATCCTGGCAACACTATGTGGACTCAGTGGGTTAAAAAAACAAAACAAAACAAAACAAAAAACCAAGTGAAACTGGGAGGAAAAAAGTGGTGGTGAGGGAATAGGGGAGGAGTTGGAGGTGAAGGAATGAGAGATGGATTTGATCAAAACACATTATATTCATATAAGAAATTCTAAAATGAAAACAATTGCTCTTTTAGGCTGGGCACTCTAGTGCACACTTATCACCCCAACATTCAAGAAGTGAAATCAGAGGATCAAAAGTTCAAGGCCAACCTATGCCATGTAAGGCCTTACCTCAAAAACTAAAAAACCAAACCAAATCAACTAACCACCACGACTACTTATTGGGAATAGGTCTGTTTTTCTGTAAATACCATTGATAGTGGCATTAGCTGACAGAGATCTTAAATGTAATTGGTGGTGCTCCTATTTGCAGCTTCTAAACACCCAGGTCTTGAGTATGAACGGGTCCTTCATCCACTTCAAACCATTGTGAAAGCGCATGCTGTCACATACTCCATTGCTTCTCTGCAGGTGGACCTGGTGTCCCAGAGCAGGAAGGAAAAGAGGAACCAAACTGCCTTGGATCCATTCCTTGGTGTCAGTTGCTCCCTTTCCTATGGCTGGTTTAGTTGCTTATGTTAAAATCACTGCAGAGCCTGATGCTTGGAGTTCCATCCCCAGGACCCACACAGTGGAAGGAGAGACCCAACTCCTGATAGCTGTCCTCTGACCTCCACCATTTGATTAGCTATCCTGGATGGTGTGACGCTTGCTAATCCTTGGAGATTTGCTAAGGAGGATGGCTTTCCCAGATAATTAAGGGTACTTCAATAACTCTTCCACCTTAAAACAACTTTAGTGAGGAAAAAAAAATCAAAGCACAGAGGAAACACTAGAACATGTGAATGAAACTATTTTTACACAATAACCTAAGGTTTATGAGGCAACACAAGCCAAGCAAATCAAGTCTGATGATGGATTCCAGGTTCATCTGAGGATGAAGTGTCTGAATGTTCTAGCAGTTATCTGTTTCTATACACACAAGGACACTCAGTTGAGTTAAGTCGGTAATAAATTTATTTCATTGTCTCCCCTCCTGCTTCTCTTTTCTGTCTCCTCTCCTCTTCATCCTTTCTCTCCTGCTTCTTCAACTTCTTAATTACAGATCCTGTTAGAATAAAGTAGGAGCAGGTGGTAAAACTTGAGTCATGAGAAGTGTAAAGTAAATAATTTTAATCTATTCTATAGAATTCTATAAACCATAAAATTAATGAAAAATGTCATAAATATTTATATATTTCAGTATAATTGTCTTCCTTGAGTCTTCTATATTCTTCAATTCGTTTGTGAAAGCAAACATAAAAATAAAGTGTTGGTCTGTTCTCTGATGAAATCCCATGTGTTCTTGCTTTTTTGTAGGAAGCCCTTGATTGTTCAGAATATGGAAATGGATCTTGCTCAGAAAATGAAAGGTCTTTAGGGGTTCGAGTTGCCATGTATTCATTTATGGCAGGAGCCATATTTATCACAGTTTTTGGTAATCTGGCCATGATCATTTCCATTTCCTACTTCAAGCAGCTTCACACACCGACTAACCTCCTCATTCTCTCCATGGCAGTCACCGACTTCCTGTTGGGATTCACCATCATGCCATATAGTATGGTCAGGTCGGTGGAGAACTGCTGGTATTTCGGACTTACATTTTGCAAGATCCATTACAGCTTTGACCTGATGCTTAGCATAACGTCCATCTTCCATCTTTGCTCAGTGGCTGTCGATCGGTTTTATGCCATCTGTCACCCTTTGCATTACTGCACCAAAATGACCATCCCCGTTGTTAAGCGGCTGCTGCTTGTCTGCTGGTCCGTCCCTGGAGCATTCGCCTTTGGGGTAGTCTTCTCTGAGGCCTATGCTGACGGTATTGAAGGCTATGACATCTTGGTTGCTTGTTCCAGTTCCTGCCCAGTTATGTTCAACAAGCTATGGGGGACGACTTTGTTTGTGGCAGGTTTTTTCACTCCCAGCTCTATGATGGTGGGGATTTACGGCAAAATTTTTGCAGTATCCAAAAAACATGCTCGTGCGATTGATAACTTGCCAGAAAGTCAAAATAATCAAATGAGGAAAGACAAAAAGGCTGCCAAGACTTTAGGACTCGTGATGGGTGTTTTCTTACTGTGCTGGTTTCCCTGTTTTTTCACCATTCTCCTAGACCCCTTCCTGAACTTCTCTACACCCGCGATTCTGTTTGACGCCTTAACGTGGTTTGGCTATTTTAATTCCACATGTAATCCCTTAATTTATGGTTTCTTCTATCCCTGGTTTCGCAGAGCACTGAAGTACATTTTGCTGGGTAAAATTTTCAGCTCACATTTCCATAATACGAATCTGTTTACTCGAAAAGAAACACAATAGACTTGGTCTATACTAGTGTACCACAGACTGGAACTCAAAGAATGAGGAGGTTGCTTCAAGGAGCTAATAGGAGACAGAAGACCAGCAAGGAAGGGTCAAGAACATGGCCAGGATACTGAGGGAGGGGAATAAATAAGACCAAAGTAAAAAAAAAATTATATATTTGTGAATATATACATATGAAAATGTATAATGAATTCTGAATAGCAAAGGCATAACAAATGAAATAAACGTAGGAAAATGAGGATTCTGTATGAGTTTAAGCTAACTTAAAAATTAATAACAAAGGGTATGAAAACACAGTTTCTACTTCTTAGCACAACAGAGTGACTATTGATTAAAACATACATGATACATTTCAAAATGATCCAAAAAGAATGAAATTATCAATAATTGAAAATAATCCACAGGTGAAGTCATGGGACTGATTATCACTCTGATTTGATTATAGCATACTGTGTACACATCCTAAATTACCATAATGTACTCTAAGATGGACAGATTGAAGAAAAAAAATTCAGAAAAAATGAAGTTGCCCAAGGTTGTGTGTGTGTGTGTGTGTGTGTGTGTGTGTGTGTGTGTGTAGAGAGAGAGAGAGAGAGACACAGAGAGAGAGACAGAAAGAAAAGGTTTTGGTTACAATAAAAGGCTCTTGGTTTCTAGTATTTTAGGGGAAAAAAAGAGAAACCCTCTTTGTATCCAAATTCTATCTAGCCATTGTATAGCACTAGTAGGGAGAAAAGAAGAAAAATTAGAAAAGGAAATAGAATATGAGGAAAAATTCAGGAATAAAAAGAATATGCAAACACCTTTTGAAAAAAAGGATCTTATTTTATGTGTACAGGTGCTAAGTTTCCATGTATGTTTGTGTATCATGTGTATGCAGTGCCTGTGGAGCTCAGAAGAGAGCATTGG
>CABHPP010100314.1:491-10692 GCA_902168425.1 Peromyscus attwateri
TCTGCCTCCCGAGTGCTGGGATTAAAGGCGTGCGCCACCACCGCCCGGCATTGACTGATCTTTTCAACCTCAGATTGATTGATGTAATTAATCCCTTCTGAGCTAGTTGTGTTTTAACAAAATGAGAAACATTTCTCATACTAGGAAGAACATTTTCTAAGAGACATAATACACATCAAATAGGTATATTTCAAGGGGCTGGAGAGATGGCTCAGAGGTTAAGAGCACTGACTGCTCTTCCAGAGGCCCTGAGTTCAATTTCCAGCAACCACATGGTGGCTCACAACCATCTGTAATGAGATCTGGTGCCCTCTTCTGGCCTGTAGTCATACATGCTATATACATAATAAATAAATCTAAAAAAAAAAAAATAGGTATATTTCAAAATGAAAATGATACATTTGCTTTGATTTTGAGAGAGTTTTGTGGTTGTGTTTTGGTTGTTGTGGTGGTGGTTATTGTTTTCTTTTTTGGTAGTGGCGGTAGATGTTAAGCCCAGAGCCCTGTATATGATAGATAGATGTTCTATCACTTAGTCACATCCCAGCCCAATAGTGTGGCTCTGAGAAATGCCAAGCTATTCCTCAACAAAGGGGGGAAAACCCAAGTCTATCAATATCTTGTACACACTTGTCCTCAGCCGGGTCTGATGTCATACACCTTTAATCCCAGCACTCCAGAAGCAGAGGCAGGTGGCTGTCTCTGAATTCAAGGCCAGCCTGGTCTACATAGCAATTTCCAGGTCACTCAAAGCCATGTAAAGAGTTCCTATCTCTAGATAGATGGATGATAGATAGATAGATAGATAGATAGATAGATAGATAGATAGATAGATAGATGAGAGACAGACAGACAGATAGATATAAAATGCTCCTCTTAATATATAACATGAATAAGGTTCTCCTTTGATTCCAAGCCAAAGTTAAATTTTATTGATGGAGAATACTTATCTATTTTTCCCTTGCAAATATTTGAAATTATTCTTCAGTTAAAAAAAAAAAAAAGGAGTGAATTTGAGCTGGCTAGGTGGCTCCATAGGTCACTTGCCACCAGGCCTGCCAACCTGAGTTTAATTCCCCAGACCCACGTGGTGAAAGGAGAGAACTAACTCCTGCAAGTTGTGCCCTGACTTTTACATACACACTGGTGGACTTGCACACACATGGACACATACTAAATAAATAAATGTAAAATAAAGTTTTAAAATAATTAATTCATCAATTCACAGAATCTTAGGCTGTATTTAAGTTGTTAGAATATTATGACTGTCTGTAAACCTACATTACCACCCCTGTGTAAGTACTAGCTCTCCTTTGAATTTGAACAAGCTTATTTTCCTTGAAGGTTATATTTGGGGGCTGGAGAAATGGCTCCCTAGTTAAAGTCATTAGTTGGTCCTACACAGGATCCAGGTTCAGTTCCCAGCACCAATGTGGTTCCTCATAACCATCCTGAACAGCAGTTTTCAGGGATCTGATACCTCATCTACCCTCCGCAGGCACTAGGAACACATGTGCATAGATACTTGTACAGATAAAATAAAAAGTCTGGACTGAAGAGGTGGCTCAGTGATTCAGAGCACTTGATCCTCTTCCAGAGGACAATTCCCAGCACCCACATGGCAGCTCACAACTGTATGTGACTATGTGACTATAGTTCCTGTGTACCATCACGCAGGCATACACGAAGTCAAGAACACCAATGCACATAAAATAAAAATACATATTTTTTAAAGTAAATAAATCTTTTTTTAAAGGCTTCATTCAGATAGTAGTATATGAAGATGATTTCACATATTGTTTTGTATGAATTAGAACAAAACAGTGTTCACTCTCTAACCAAACTTTGGGGAAACCATCAAAATCAAGGAACAATAAAATAGAATCCTTATGAAACATTCTTGATTTAACTTTCTGGTAAATAGAAACATCAGCATACTGTCCATGGCACCCATAGTATGTCTTTCTTGATTCTCTTTGAAAGATAACATGAGAGGCAAGATACGTTGTTGCATTTTTAGTAAGTATTTGTAATTCTTGTGCTGATCCTAGATTTTTGCTGCTTCTGTGAATTTCTGATTTGCTGGTTCTCTTCAAAAGCACAAAATTATGCATATAAGTGGCTGCCTGCTTAATGAGCTAAACTGTGTAGACTCTGGAACTCAGTTTTCGTTTTTTGTGGCCTAGGACAGTGGAGATTGGCTGGGGCATTATGCTTGCCGGTGCTTCTGAATCCTAGAATGGGATAGTTTGATACTCCAAATTTGTTTCTTAATTTGAAATTTTATTCTTGACTAATTATAAAATCAATCATTAATTATTTTGAAATTTATAAAACTGCTTTCTTGCTGTAATCTTAAAACTAATCCTCTGATGTATAATTGAAAAAAAATCTGTTCTTTTGTTAAGGGTTATTCTTTGCTTGCTAATAGACAAAGATTTGCTTTGCTACGTGTATAAAAAATCATGGTTGAATTTTGTTCTGCCATACATGGTGTGCTCCTTGGTCAAATACTCAGTTATTACCACTGTTCACTAGGCTTTTTAAAAAATTTCTCCTTTTGCTGGGCGGTGGTGGTGCCCACCTTTAATCCCAGCACTCGGAGGCAGAGCCAGGCGGATCTCTGTGAGTTCAAGTCCAGTCTGGTGTACAGAGAGAGATCCAGGACAGACACCAAAACGACACAGAGAAACCCTGTCTTGGGGGGGAAAAATACTCCTTTCAAAGAAAGATCTATGCAAACCATTCCATGACTGTGATAACTTAGGTAGATTTAAGTCATTATTCCTTAGATGGCTTTTCAGCCTATCTTAGCTGAGTGGGTTCTTCTTAGATGCTCTTAAAAAGAAAATGATAGTTAATAAGACTCACTAAAAATACAGTTCATCTGAGAAAAAAAAAAACAATACTGAATGGGTAAAAAATAACCTGAAATGCATACATGTACTCCAGCAGGGTTATATTGACATGTTTAATTTCTCCTTTTGCTTGGAGTTGCTTAACAAAAATCCAGCCTCTCATAGTCAGAGATAACCATTGTAAACTACAGCTTTTGTCTAGATTTTTGACTAAGAAGTTGACCAGTATTTAACACATTTACAACCTGTCTTTGATGTCTATAATGCCTTGTCATTTTATTCCTCCATGTTTTCCGTGTATTCAGACTTAGTATATTTAGTATCTATGTATCTGTTTGTATAGTGAAGTCCTCAGATCAGCCCTCTAAGAGCCTGAAAGACACTGTACCAGCAGTCTTTTTGTTCCTACCCTAAGCACTTCAGGAAGTCAAGGTCGTTATGTTGCCACCATAGTGGAGAGGCAAACTAGAAGTTAACCACCTAGTTTTCAACAGAATAATTGTTGGTCAGGAAAGCTGCTTGGCTCCATTTAAAAATATTGTCTGGCCTTGTATACCCTGTACCAGTTTCTCTTTGTATGACTGCTACCACATCATTGGGCCACTTAATGACGGAGAGTGATGGGATTAGCAATTCTGAGTTTTAAGAACTAGATGAAGTGAGTCTGTGGAAGTCAAATTCCATTCTACTTCAAGCAGCCTCACTCTTCCTTTTATTTTATTATTATTTTATTTTCCAGTTCTGGCATTAAACTCAGGTCTTTTGCATATACTAAACAAGCATTTTACTCCTGAGCTAAATCCCCAGCTCCCTCCCCATTCTTAAGCAGAATTTTATTTCAGCTTGCTATTAAGTATGACCAAACTGAGAACAGTCATATGTTGATGTCAGTTTTTTATCATCATGTTCTCATTCTTGGGATCAAAATGTGTCATTTATTTGGATTGCTAGGCTCTTATTGTTCTTTCAGAATTGAGGCTTTAAGATAGTTGGGTCTTGAGTTTTCTCAAGTAGCCCCCACTTTGGTTTCTTTGAGACAGGGTCTCATGTAGCTCAGACCGATCTTTATGTAGCTGAGGATGACTCTGATGAACTCTTAATCCTTTTGTGCTGGGATTACCATGCCCATCCATATTCAAGCTTTTCATAGTATTCTTCATTTATAAAATTATTAAATCTATACTTCTTATTTCTCATTGTTTCCTAAATTACTATGGTCATCATTGCTGAGGTTGGTGTTTTATGTTTGTTTGTCTGTTTTTTTTATGTCTCCTTTTTTCCTTATCATAACTACTGTAACTATAGGAAATGTACCCTCTCCAAATGCGCCTCTAAAGCGGGTGTTAGCCTATACTGGCTGTTTTAGTAGAATGCAAACCATCAAGGAAATTCATGAATATCTGTCTCAAAGGCTTCGCATCAAAGAGGAAGATATGCGACTATGGCTATACAACAGTGAGGTAAGAAGCATCTCAGTCACGAAAAGTCTGCTGTTAAATCGTACAGGGGAGATAGTCCAGTGGTAGAGCACTTGTTCAGTGTATACTAGACTCTGGGTTTAAAAAAGGGTTAAATAATCTTTCATAAATAGGAGAACTTGTCTGTAGTGGTTATGCTAAAAGCCATATCTGTTGTCTCTATGAAAACTTTAGACTTTTAAGTTGTATATACATGCCAGGCAACAGTGGCACACACCTTTAATCCCAGCACTCGGGAGGCATACGCAGGCAGATCTCTGTGAGTTCGAGGCCAGCCTGGGCTACAGAGTGAGTTCCAGGACAGGCACCAAAGCTACACGAAGAAACCCTGTCTCCAAAAACCAAAAAAAAAAAAAAAAAAAAGTTGTGTATACATACATGTGAACATTTGTCACCTGAGATCATAACGACAATTGATCAGCATGAGCAAAGCAGTACTATTTTTTAAAGATTGCTGTGGCAGTTGTGTTATAAAGTAACAGCAAATAGTCTTATTTTTTTCTTTTATTTTGTTATGTTTTACCTGCATGTAATGTCTATACCACATGTATGCCTGGTGCCCATGAAAGCCAGAAGAGTGGTCAGATTCCCTGGAACTGGAGTTACAAAGGGTTGTTAACAAAGGGTATGGGGAATGGAGCCCTGGATCTTTGCAAGGAAAAACCACTGAGCTATCTCACTGAGCTATTTCTTGTTAGATTTATTTTGAAGTTGCTTATACACATTAAAAATACAGACAATGCAACGTACATAGTAAAAATTCTTCATTTCCATCTCTGACCTTTGTCTTCCACGCTCCTCAGAGGCAATGCTATTAAATGCTTGTATGTTCCTCCCAGTGTATTCAGTATTGCACTCTGAAGCTGGGTTGTAAGGATAGTTCTTCCCGTTCTCTGTTCTCTGCTACATTTTTCTTACGGCCTGCTTTAGTCACCATTGAAGGCATAATCATATAGGAATTAAGAGCACAGTTTGTGTGCCCAAGGGAGCAAAATGTGGGTAGCAACAGGTAATTCAGTGCAAGTTATAGTTACATTGCTATGAGTTAAATCCTGACTGTGCCACTTGTTAGTTGTGTAACTGAGAGAAGTCACTTAACGATCTATACCCCAGTTTTCACCAAAAAGGGAATGAAAATTTCTTTTCTGCAAGTTCTGTTGTCTCAGTGAACTTTGGTTTGGTCTATGGTGACTTAACTACTCTCTTCACAAATTGCATATAATTTTGTTTTACTAACATGTAAAGTGATAGAACACACCATCATTCCTTCACTTTGGCACCTAGACTATAGATTTGAACAGCTAAATATCTGTAAAATGAATTATGTAAGTGCAAAGGAATAGTACTTGTCATTCATTTTTATTTTTGTATTTTTTTCAAGTTTACTAGCCAAATTAACAGAAACATTTCCTCCTCTACAGAACTACTTGACTCTTCTGGATGATGAGGATCATAGGTTGGAATATTTGAAAATCCAAGATGAGCAGCACCTGGTAATTGAAGGTACAAAATAGAAATACACATCTATATTAGATTGGGGCAGGGGCAGTTGTAGTAGTGGTGATGTACATGGGGGAGTACTTAATTTTGTTAATGGATTTTTGAGGGGTTTAGGGAAAGAGACTTGTGGGGGAGGGTTGTTGTTGTTTTGTATTTTTGAGACAGTCTCTTATAGCCCAAAATGGCGTTGAACTTCACTGAATAAAGACCTTTGACTTCTGATCCTCCTGTCTCTGCCTCTCAAATGATGTCATAGATTGAGTTTTAGTTTAGGGTAAGACTTTACAGAATTACTCACTAGGAATCCCATTTTACATTTTTTCTCAAGATAGCATTATATTCCTTATATGTTAAAGCAGACCCACTGAATCCCTAGTATGTTTCTTACCTACTGAATTGTTTCTAAAGAGTGGCCTGTCTATATGTAGCCTTAGGCTAACCAAGGAAGGAAAATGTGGGTGGCAACAGATAAATTCAGTTGCAAGTTATGAAACTTTATAAAATGTTTTTACTCCCACTTTAAGTTTGAGTGAGGATACCAACATTTCCCCCCAATACTGGGGATTGAACTTAGAATCTCATGCATTTTAGGCATCCCACCCACTAAGTTTTGTTCCCAGCTCCTCTCTTAGATTCCACTATTCATCAGCTACTTTGGCTCTCACCCATAATTTACACATGGCACATTCATGTTGAAATTATGGTGTCTTTCTCCATAATGACTCATGAAAACATTGCTAGTTGCATGTGATGAAATTAGTGGATTACCTCAGCGATTGTTAATTTAACAAAAAGATTTTCATATTTCTGATTTTTTTTTTGTTTATTTGTTTGTTTCTTTGGGTTTTTTTGTTGTTGTTTGGGTTTTTTTTTTTTGTTTTTTTGAGACAAGGTTTCTCTGTGTAACAGCCCTGGCTGTCCTGGAACTCTTTTGTAGACCAGGCTGGCCTTGAACTCACAAAGTTCTGCCTCTGCCCCCCACCCACCCACCCAAACCCCAAGTGCTAGAATTAAAGGTGTGCCACCACTGCCCAGCCTGGAATGTATGAATCTGACTCCTGCTCTACATAAAACCAACCTTAGTTGTAATCCCAGCACTCAGGAAGTGAAGTCCAGTTATCTATGGCTACACATAGCAAGTCTGTGGCCAGCCTGGTCTAAAATTTACTTGATTTTTTTTTTAAAGCTCTGATAATAGAAATAACTATTTTTTTAACGTCGCAATCAAATGACTATGAATCGTATGAATAAGAAGTTAATACATTCCAATCTGTCTTTCCAGTTCGAAACAAAGATATGAGCTGGCCTGAAGAAATGTCCTTTATAGCAAATAGTAGCAAAATAGATAGACATAAAGGTAAGTCCGTATATTCTTTTTACAGACTTACTTTGTTGTGGTTGGAGACACTCTCACTGTGTCATCTAGGCTGGGCTTGAACACTTGAACTTGGTCCTCCTGTCCCTCTGGAGAGGCCACCAAATTTGACTCTAACTCTGCAATTAAATAGTTTGTATACTGGATGTGGTGATATACTTTTGTAACTCCAACTCTTGAGATAAATCATAAAGCAGAGATCCAGAGTAGTCTGGGCTCAAAGTAAAGCTCTGTCTCCAAAAAAAAAGTAAGGGCCAGGATGTTAACTCAGATTGTAAAATACATAGCATACAACTGTGAGGATCCAAGTTTAGATCCCCAGCACCCATGTAGAAATTCAGGCACTGCTGTACACACCTATAATCTCAGCACAGGGGAGAAAAAAAAATGGAAGGATTCCTGGCCAGGCAGCTCACCCAATTAGTGAGCTCCAGGCTTAGTAGGAGACCCTATCACAGAAAGTAAAATGGAGGAAGAAACCCATATCAACCTCTGGTCTTCAAATGCCCACATAAATACACATACAAATAATTATTCACATACATAATTTTTTTTTGTTTTAAAAACAGTGTCTTGTGGGAAGTGATGGGGTGGATATGACCAAAATACATTGTATACATAATATAAAATTCTCAAAAAAATTTTTTTTAATTTCTGAAGTTTATTTTTTTACTTTATGTGTATAGGTGTTTTTTACAAGTATGTCTGTGCACCACAGGTGTCCCTTAGGGTTCAGCATTAGTAGATCCCTGGGGCTGGGACAGTTATCAACCTCCACATATGTGCTGAGAATCAAACCTAGGTCCTCTAGAAGAGCAGCAAGTGCTCTTAACTACTAAGCCATCTGAACCATCCCTCAAAAAATAAATTGTTTTAAATTTCTTTTTCTTTTTAAATCTAAAATCTTACTCTGTAACCCAGGCTACATGATTTTTCTAGGGCAGCCTCCCTAGCGCTAGGATCATAGGTATGTACAGCTGTGCCCAGCATCAAGTCATCCTTGGAGAAGTTAACTCTGGGCTGTTTTTCTTGTTGTCTTAAACAGGGTCTCATATTGAATTCCTAATCTTCCTGCTTCCACCTCCCAGGTGTTGGGATTATGAGCATGTGCTACCATGCCTACCACCAGATACCAACATCCACACAATTAAAAACAACACTTGGCCATTTCTAGGTTACAAATGAGGTTACAAGGATCATCTTGCTTGCCAAAGAAAGTCCATAAAAAACTGATGTAAAAGACCTGATTAAAAATTGTTTTAAGCCAAGTGGTGGTGGCGCACGCCTTTAATCCCAGAGGCCAGCCTAATCTACAGAGAAAGTTCCACAACAGCCAAGGCTACATAGAGAAACCCTGTCTCGAAAAACCCAAAAAAAAAAAGGAAAGTAAGGTTAAAGAAAAAACTTTTACCATTCATCCAACTAAAAGAGTTTTAAAATCACCATATTCAGAAGCCAGTGTGGTGACACATGCCTATAATGCCAGTACAGGGAAGGTTAATGCGGGAGGATTCCTAGTTTGAGACCAACCTCTGATACTAAATAAGTTTCTGTCAAAAGAGAAAGAAAAAAAGAAAACTCAATTGAATACAAGTAACCATTCCACAGCATGTTGCTATAGCTAGGCTTTTGTCTCATTATTTGTTGCAGTTCCCACAGAAAAGGGAGCCACAGGTCTGAGTAACCTGGGAAACACATGCTTCATGAACTCAAGCATCCAGTGTGTTAGTAACACACAACCACTGACACAGTATTTTATCTCAGGGAGACATCTTTATGAACTCAACAGGTAATCTTTTTGACCCACGGGCTTTGGGTCAAAGTTTATCCTCTGTAGTTTTGATCTGAATCCAATATTGCTTAAATCTCCTCTTCCTTTAACTTGAAGGAGAAAATGTTATTTCATTGCCTTATTGAATATGACTTAAGGGCCAAGGGATATGTCTCTTGATAGGTAGTTTTATGCCCATGTGATTGTGAATTATGGAGAATCTTTGACTACAAATTTCCCTCTCAAACTTCTAGGACAAATCCCATTGGTATGAAAGGTCATATGGCTAAATGCTATGGCGATTTGGTGCAGGAACTTTGGAGTGGAACTCAGAAGAATGTTGCCCCATTAAAGCTTCGGGTAAGCAGACTAAAATAATATGAAAATATGTAATTTTCTAATAATTCTCTTATCACTTTTATTGCACATTTTCTCTATTTAAACTTTTTTAATCAATTTTTAAAATTTCACTAAGTATCCTAGATACTCAAATTTGTATGTGTTCAAATAAATGCAAAGTACTGCTGTGTATGTAATGAACAGGAAGAAAAGATCAAAGAAACAGTACCTCTTTGAGACATTGTTCATTTTACAGATTTACCAACTGCTTTACTTGTATGAAGAGTAAACCCTTTTGGTACTCCTTGACTGCTAGCATAGACCACCTAATTATACCTGATAGAATTTTTTTTTTTTTGCATTGCTAAGATAATTCATTTGTAAATCCTGATAGTTAAACACTATGCTTTTTTTTTTTTTTTGGCCTGTAACAATAAAACCTAAAATATAACAAGATCAGGTAACTAGAAAAAAACATTTATATAGACTAGGAAATTTTTCAGGATGATCAGTTGCCATTTTACTATTTCTATAAATACAAATTCATAAATATAAATTAAGTATCTGTGTGAATAAAGAACTGTTTGCTTCAGTGGTGTCTTAGGGTTCTATTGCTGTGATGAGACATCATGACCACAGCAACTCTTATAAAGGAAAACATTTAATTGGGGCTGGCTTACAGTTCAGAGGTCTTGTCCAGTTATTATCATGGTAGGAAGCATGATGGCACACAGACCAACATAGTACTGGAGAGGTGGCTGAGAGTTCTACAGCTGGAGCAGCAGTAGAAGCAAGAGAGGGACACTGCACCTGGCTTGAGCTGAACCCTCACATCCCACTGCCAGTGACACACTTCCTCCAACAAGGCCACACCCACCCC
>CABHPP010100315.1:0-10164 GCA_902168425.1 Peromyscus attwateri
AAAAAAAAAATAAATAAATAAATAAAAAATAAAGTCAAACTCAGGTTAAGATAAGACACTGCTTCCTTCATGCTGTGTCACAAGGAAGCACAGGCGTGTACCCCACTATACCTCCTAGCACCAAATACACCCTGTAGCCTCCACAGCTGCTCAAGCGACACCTACCAAGGCCTGTCTGGTGAATCAAGGCAGAAATGCTGAAGATGATGTTTCTGCAGACATCTGTCATCGGTGTTTTTACTACACTCCGGCTATTCTCCAGACACCGGTACCTCTGGAAGGTTTCCCAGGCACTGTTGGTGACCTCCCCATCTCCTGAGCCTCCGACAGTAAAGATGTCCAGGGATTTACAGTAGGGCATGAGAACAAGCTATGGGTGAAGAGGAATAACACAATGACCTCATGGAGGTGCCCACATTATCACCCATAGTAAGTAATCATGCCCAAACCCCACAGCCGTCTGCTTTGGAACATAAGCTAATGGCACTCATGACACAAAGCAGAAACCTTCACAGCCGTAAATATTCTGGTCAGAAAATGGTGAGATAAACTTCAGGCTGCTTAGTGGGCTTTGAAACAACTATTGCTGAAGCAGTTCACAGATCTGTGGGGAAATTGTTTGAACACATCCTTCCCAGAGAGGTGGAATGCTATTTTTAAGTGTTACAGCTCTGAGTGGGGCAGGGGGAAGAGAAGCTTCCCCAATGGAGGTGTGACAGCTGCAAAGGAAAGGTTTCTCTGATGAAAGTGTTACAGCTCTTCTTGGGTGGGAAAAGGTTTCCACAATGCAAGTGTTACAGCTCTGAAGGGAAGTGTATCCTGACAATCAGGAGGCAAGGAATACCACAAAGTCATAGTGTCCAACAAACTTCACATAAGACTTATTGGGAAAGATACAAAGTGGCTGCCTCTGCTCAGGCATGAAGAAGCAGGGAACTGGGCAGGAGACAGGCTAATACAGGGTTTTGCCGGGAGGAGTTTTCCAAGGTAGGGATTTCCAAGGTGGAGATTGGTGAGATTTCAAGTCCTGAGCTTGGAGCAATCCCAGAGATTGGTGGGATTTTGTGCTCAGGGATTGGTGGGTTTTGGTCAGAGATTTTTTTTTCAATTCAGATGTGGGCTTAGACCTTTTATCCTATAGCTATAAACAAAGAAACTCTAGAAGCAAAGAGGGCCCATTCTGCCTTACTGCCCAGAGCTGTCCCTTCACTCAATACTTCAGTGGCAGTTGGGCACTATCCATCAGGCTCTCCTATGCACAGGAACCTGGCACTCACTGAGTCAATGAGCGTGTAGGGGTTCTCCACATCACTGCCAGATGCTGTGTACTGGGACAGCTCCAACCTTACTGTGTAGTTCATTCCCTTCTCAAAGCACACTGGGCGAGGGAGAACGACATATCTGCCCCAAGACAAGAGAGAAACAACAGAAAGGCAACTTTTAAGCTTCCAATAATAACAACAGGAAGAAAAACAAAAGCTCATGGTGATCATTCCAACAGAAGACTTTCCACAGCCGTTGTCTCACTCTGATGTTGTGACTCAGTCTGTAAGACCCCACTGTCACACTGACCTTGAGCCTGGTGACAAAGACACCACCTGGTTGTCATCATCAGGAACAGTGTTACCACATCGGCTGCTGGTTGGAATCTTTCCAGGTCGCTGTATGGTGATGACAGCTTTCTCCCAGTGGTCCGGCAGCTAGAGCAGGAAACAAAGAATGAAAGGAACTTCTGTGTTAGCCCACTGCAGCCAGTTCACTTCAGAAGATCTCTCCACAGCAGCTAAGTTTCAACAGAATCCACACATTTGCTTTCCCGTCCCTAACACTTCCTCTACTACTGCCCAGCTCCAGCCCTAACACCTGCTTCCTTCCAATGTGCCTTTGCTGTCTACTCTCAAGAAGCTCATATAAAGACAACCTCCTGCTCAACCCAGTCCTGAAGCCTTTTCTCATCCTGGCATTTTCCCTATGTGCACCTCTGACCATATCCTTCATCTAGCATTAGGAGTGAGTCTCAGCAAACCCCTTTTCACCTCTTCTCTTTCCTTGGGATCAGTTTATCAAAACTCTACTTATGTGCCATATGTGTTAGCACACATCTGTAACCCTAGCACTGAAGAGGCTGAGGCAGGACTTGGGAGTTCAAGGTTAGCTTCAGCTACAAAACAAGACCCCATCTCTAAAGAAAAAACAACAACAACAACAACAAAAAACATCAGTTGACAATTACCATTCGTGCTATAAGGCCTAGAGCTGGGTCTTTAGGAAGTATTCTAGAAGCCCTGGCTCAGTGACAACAAAGCCTCCCTCTTCCAGTGCTACTTCTTCTCTGTTATAATGACACCTCTGGCCTTTTACTGCACTAGGAGGAACAGCTATTGGGCAGCCAGGCCTCAGGGGGAGGATGGCTTTTGACTTCCTTAACTTAGCCAGGTTAAGGGCCTAACAGGAGACTGATGAATGCTGAATTTAAAAAGGCACATGGAGGTTACAAAAACCAGTGGCTGGTATTTATTTCAATGCAAACTCATCTTCACAGAACATTCTAGTACCTATTAGGACTAACGTTTTCTAGTAACAGTCCCCCTAGGTCCCCCACACAATGTATATTGGTAGCTTTCTTCACCTGTGGCTCATAGCGAATTAGGATGTCATACTCCATGGAATATGGTATGTTGTCAATGAAAAACTCCAGATAAGCCCCTTCAGGCACTCGGACGAAGCCAGGTCCTGTCCAGGAAGGAATCCGGTCCTGAATGTACTGCCGTTCCACCACAGTGGCTCCCTGAGTACAAGGGGACACTAGTTACTCTTTGTATGAAATGGAATTCACCTACACCTCACAGACAAAGAAGTCCAATGATTCAAAACTGTGGCTATTTTCCGTCTCCTAGCTACAAATGCCCCGAAGTTAGTAAGTTGTTTTTAGGTTTGTGTGTGTTTGTTTTTTTTCCCTCTCACATAAACAAGTAATTGGGTGCTTTTACTTTTATGGTTGGAGTCGTCTTGGGACACTGGAGATGGAAGTTAAGTTTGGGATATACCTTACATGACATAACCAGTGGGTAGGCAAAGGACAGAACATGATGGCTTTTGAGCACATCTAGGAGTGCTGAGGTACTCCACAAGTCTCTGCATTGCTAGCTCAGTACCTAGTGCAGTTCCTTCTCTCTCCTCCTCCATTGCCCTCTTGCCGAGTTCACAAGTAGGAATGTGATATGCTGGCAAGTCCTCCCTAATGATGAGACCGATCTGGTGGACTGCTCACAGTTATTACACAGAACCTGTGGCTGGTCATCTCCAAAGATGGCCACCACCGAGTCCTTCTTTGTGTCTGAGTTTTGCCTGACAAGAGGCACAGCCAATGTTTCACTCCCTGTGAACTATGCTGGCCCAGGGAATTGTGATTGACAGAATCTGGGGATCACAGTCTAGAAGTTTAAGAGTTCTCGCAGCTTGTTTCTTCCTTATTGGAAGTCAGAAGCCATGCTATGAGGTGCTCAAGTCAGCAAGTCATGTGAGGAAAATACCCTGGCTCTAGCTGTGCCAGCCAGTTATGCTTAAGTGCCAGACATACATTTTACAACAGAAAAGTTTGGGATGGTAAGTGAAATATATCTGAGCCTACATGATGTCAGATCTACAGTAACTTTGAAGCACAAATGAGAGCAGAGTGGAAAACACTTATTCTTGCAGACACACCAACCAAAAGCCTTATTAGAGAACTCTCCAAAGTCTACTTGTGAGTTCCATATTGACTTACCTTTAAATATGACAGCATGTCCCCATCCTTATTTTGTGCTGACAAGACTTACAAAAATATTTCTTAAATGACATCTTTATGAAGCATGTATATCCCATAACATCCCTCACAAGGTGCTGCTCTACCAAGCTTCCAGAAGCTCCCCTACTTACAGGACCCAGATTGGCGTCCTCGGCCTCGTAGATGTAGTGGTCCAGGGTGGTGAAGTAGTAACCAGATTCCACCTCATTGCATTGCCGCCCAATCATGTGAGGCAGGCAGGAGCACTGGCCGGAGTCCTCCGAACAGCTGAGGAGGAAGCACAGCTCATCAGAGCTTACTGGAGACAGACTAACCCACGACAAGTCCTTCTGTTTTGTTACCCACGACAAGTCCTTCTGTTTTGTTATTAAACTTATCACAGGGCAATATTTTTTTTATTTCATTCAAAAAATAAAGTATATAGGAACAAAATAATACTTGTAAATAAATCCCAAACTTAGTCTAAACACATGACCCTGAATGTTCTTGGGCCTGGTCTTTTCAGTTTCCTCTTTCCCTATGTTCCTTCTATACCACACTGAGACTTTCTGTAGACATTACAAATTTTCTTGCTTTGGAATCTTTCTTACACTGTTTGGTTTTCTTCCCCCCTTCATTTTATTTTATGCCTACGGGTGTTTTGCCTGTATGTATATATGTACCACATGCATGCCTGGTGCTGGAGGATGCTAACAGAGAGCACTGGATTCCCTAGGACTGTAGTTATACATAGTTGTGAGCCACCATGTGGGTGCTGGGACTTGAACCCAGTTCCTCTAGAAGGGTAGCCAGTGCTCTTAATCACTGAGCCATCTCTCCAGCACCTCTTTTGTTTTTCTTCTAATTACAACTCCTTTTTTGACCTCAAACCCAAATACCCAACTCCCTGAAGGACATCTTTAACTCAGCTGTCCCGGAGTTTCCTCAGCACAACTGATCCAAAGATGCATCACCCCCTCCCTCCTGTGTTTGCCACTGGGCTGATGGCATCCCACCCTTCACTGAGTCACAAAGAACCAACTTCTGTGCCTTTCCCCACCCAGTAGCCATGCTATGCTTTGCTGTCTCTCACCATCAGCAAAGATGACAGTTTTCTAATTGGTATCTATGGTGGTTTGAAAGAAAATGGCCCCCAAAGGGAGTGGCACTATTAGGAGGTGTGGTTTTGTTGGAGTAGGTGTGGTCTTGTTGGAGGAAGTGTGTCATTATGCAGGTGGGCTTTGAGGTCTCATATATGCTCAAGCCATGCCCAGCCAGTCTACTTCCTGTTATCTGAATATCAACAAGTATTAGCTACCTCTCCAGCACCATGTCTGCCGTGCTACACTCTGAACTGTAAGCAAGCCAATTCAATCAAATGTTTTCTTTGTAAGAGCTGCCATGGTCATGGTGTCTCTTCACAGCAATAGAAACCCTAAGACAGAATCCTTGTCCAAATATGGAACCTAACACAATTCCTCCACACAGCTGCCCTACAGGATCTTTCTAGAAGGCACCAACCATGTGACTTCTTGGCATAATGGGCAGGTGTACTACACCTTCTACTCTGGCCCTTGTCGATCTGATGTCTCCTCAAACCTCAACAAGCACACTGCACAACTTGCAATTTCTCAAATGCACTAGAGACTTTGACTCCTGCCTTGGCTCACGCCGTTCCTTCAGCCTAGGGTGATCTCTCTATCCTCCCTGCTGGGCCGTTCCTGACCACCAGCCCCCATTCCATAATTCAGACTTCCTCTTTCACGCCACTGCCTTACTTCTGTATGCATACCGTTTACAACAAAGCTTGCCACTTTTGAAGTGGAGGCCCTAGCCTTCAAGTCTACTTCTCAGAGCCTAAACCAACTTCTAAGGTTTATTTAGTTTCCTTCTCCTACCACAGTCAATGGATGCTTTTTAAGAATGTGATTCTCTCTTACTTGCGTATAAAACATTTGCTTTTTCCTTTATCATAATCACTAGCAGATCTCTATCCACCAGCTGGACTGGAAACCTGACGGCTAGGTCTGGGTCTTCACCTCAGTTGCCCACATCCCCCCAAGCCTAGTGCTCTGCACAGGGAATACATTCAGTAAACAATGGATGGACAAAAGAATGAACAAGTTAGAAAAAAGAGATTGAATATAGATAAATTCTTACTATATATTACTATTTTAGGTAATAAATTCATCTATATAAACTATAAAGCATTTATTTTTCTCTCTGCTGTATTTCTTTGTTTCTTCTATTATTTTATGAGTCAGGTAAACCCCAAATACATACATCCTTTGCTGGCTTTATTGTTCTTAAGACCAGGGTTTCTGTAAATAGCTCATGCTGGCCTGGAAGTTGCCATCCTCCTACCTCAGCCTGACTTCCGGGATTTCAGACTGAATTGCCACATCTGGCTTCAGCCGTTCATTTCAACTCCACTAAAAGTCAAGATGTGATTCACAATGATTCTTAAGCCAGTTCCTGCTCCCAAAGTTTAGGGGAAATCGAGCTCCAGGCAAGCTGCAACTCCAGCAGATGGAACACGCCACAGCTTGCTGTCATGTGACATCCTTGGTAGTGGAGCAAGTCATTATCCCACAGGAATATGAGTTCTTAAAGCTACAGAAGCAGTTCCAGGAAAGGAAAGCCTGTTCTAATTAGGACCCAGCACTCTTGGCCCAGGCCACCAACACCTGTCACGTTCAGAAATTCAGCCATCAGTCATTGCATCATAGGGACCCACTTTCCCTACAGCAGATGCTTACCGAGGAACCAAATAAACCAAAGAAGGCAATCAGCTCTCCGCTATCATTAGAAACAATCAATGAAGATGACGATGGAGACTCTTGCGCCTGCTTTTCCTAGGCAGCACAATTCTAAATGAGCAACAATCTCAGGAAGATATGATCACATGGAAAAATCTAGAAGAACCTTGCTTCTGACAACCCTGTGACCTCAAATCTAGTGACAGACTGGAATCACTGCCACTGTTAAGTAGTTTCAATTCCACACTCATGTCCCTGTGCCTGTTCCAGTTCCCAACAGATGATTTTCACCCTTACTTACAGCGTTCAACACCCCAACTGTTATGCTCATTTTCATAATTCCAGCCACGGCTGAGGCACTCCCAGCCACACTCCAATGTCTTTTGTCCTGAAATACTCAGCATCATTCACACCACCTTCTCATTCTCTCTTCTTAACCACTCGGATTTTAAATCCTTTCTCATGGTGTGAGATAAAACTTCGTTATTTCTCCATATGAACATTTAAGTCTTATTTCAGTATGTTTCTCCACTTAGCAGCCTCCTTCTCCCATTACTGTCATTATCTTAGGCCATGATGTCACCATTTCATGCAGTTTCCTAAACTGACCTCGCCTGTATTCACCATCACCCAGTCAACCTTCCCAGAGCCCTGCTTCCATACCCCACAAGTGTTTCTCTGCACCTTGTCATATCAGGTGATGATGCCTCTGTTTGGCTTCCTGCAGCTCCACAGCTCATCCTATGAAAATAGTTGCGTGTCTTCCTGGTACAGCCCAGTGCTTTCAGATGACTACACTCCTCGTACGCTTCAACAAATATTTACCCAACAAATACTGTCCCTGGACATTGTGTGTGCTGGCATCAGTGCCCTCATACTTTAGGCCAACTTGCTTCTGAAGCAACCCTTAATTAACCCTTAAGTGGATAAATATTACGGGGTGGAAGGGAAATGTCTCTCTCTTAAACAACTTAGAATCTTACTGGGAAGATAAGCAACAAAGCAATTAACCAAGACAAAATGTAGCCAGGGGCAAAATACTCTGGGTGTACATAAGAAGATGTAATTCATCTGATGGAGAAAATTAAGGGAGACTTCCTGGAAGATGTGGCCTGGCACTTGAGAAGGATGATTCTGATGTGTAGAGAGAGGATGGGAATGATGAAAACCAAGAAGTGGAAGAACCTGGCCCGCCCACCCATCCCCCTCTCAATCTTTACCCTCTCTTTCCTCCCAGCTAGAAGGCCCTCACCCAACAATTATGAGGCTATTCAACCTTATTCTGCTTTCGAAACTCATTCCCAAATCCAAGGTCTTCCCCCAAAAAAGATGACATGTAACTATTCTTTACTGGTCTAAATTCAAACAAACAAACAAACAAAAATCACATGTCAGAAATACTACACAATTTTTCACACTCTCACTACAAGTTCTTCTGTAACCTGAATACAGAGGTTTTTTTTATCACTAACAGAAAGGTAACACAAGACAAAGGCTCTGAGAGGCAGAGGCTTGGCATCAAAAGATACATTTATCCTCTCTGGGACCTGCTGGCCCATGACCACACATGGCAGACAGCATTTTGCAGATGTGATAAAGGGCAGGAATCCTGAAACGGGTGAGATGATCATGGATTATCTAAGTGGACTCAATCCAATGCTTCGAGCTCTCAAAAGTGGGAGAGGTAAAGCAGAGAAGTTAAAAAGCTATGGTGTCAAAAGGATTTGCTCACCATGGATTTGAGGAAAGAGGAAGGGGGTTGTGAGATCAAGGAATGTGGATGCATCTAGAGGCTGAGAACAGCCTTTAGGCAACAGCCAGCAGAAAATAGGCTCACCCTACAGCTTCAAAGAAACTACCTGAAACTTGAATAAACAGGAAACACTCTCCCCTGTCGGAAGCAGAGGCCCCTGCACCAACATCTGTCTGTAATCCACAGAGACAACTGCCCTACCAAACTGCAAGATATTAAGTTTATATTGTTTTCAGCCACTAAAGTGTGGTAATTTGTCTGGCAACAATCAAATACAGGCTCTTGGTTTCCCAATAGGTCAAGGTTAAGATTATTTAGCACAGATTTCTCACAAATACAGACAATTCAAAGTTCTAATAGAACATAATTACTTTTAGTTACACATGAATGAACAGGAAAAGTTTAAGTTCAGCTTTTCTCTATTAACAATGAAAACTTCTGAAGTATAAAAAGCATCATTCGTAAGGGCCAACTGCTGTACTTAACACCGTCATCTCGTTCATACTGATTTCAAATAAGAGCTGGTTTATCTTGACGACCAGCACCGCCCGTTCTCTCTGGGTAGTGTCGCCACCTACACTTCCTAACAGGAAGGAACGATGTTCTAGAACCCCTTAATATCCATCCCTTGTAGCAACTAACAAAAAGCTAGATAAACCACAATTATTCAGAGAGTTGATGAAAGTGTCTAGTAACCTGCGCTCTGGCTTCACAGTTGGTCAGTTTCAGACCCTCACAGATGGAGCATCTGCACGCCTCAGTGCTGGTGCCAAGGGAAATACAAAGCAAAGTAAACAAATGCTGAAAGAGCATCAGGAGAGTGTTGGGAACTTCAGAGAAAGTAGCACCTTCTTTAAAAAAACCTCACTTTTATCTGCCCAGGAAGAGCCTGGCAGGAGTGCTGACAGCTGTGAACGGAGGGATCAGGATTGCATATGTACATGGCAGACCAGAGCCTTTCCTCCCTGCGTCTATGGGACCATCCCAGCTGCCTCCCCTCAGGAGTTTCTAAGAACAGAGTTCTCAGGAGGTAGAGACCACGGGCTGTGTTGCATCCCAGTATTCTCTGGAACAGAACAAACCCAAATAAAGGGGCCAAAGAGAACACATTCTTCAGACCTCACATCTCAAGAGAGCATTGGGAACTTCAGAGAAAGCAGTACACACCTTCTAATGCACTTGTAAGAGAGAGGACTGAGCTCTCTCTGAGAGCTCAGACCTCTTGCCAAGACATGGTGGGCTGCAGGCCAGATTCCCAGGGCTGACCCAAGGGCCAACATTTAACTGAGAACATTTGGAAGGATGCTGCAAAGATGTTGATTTAAAGTATTGTTTATCCAGCAACCATTGCCATTAATTCTTATTTATTCATTAAAGCAAAAAATCTAGATAAAAATTCATTATCCTAGCTTAAAATAGTTAGGTCTGAGTTCTTTAGACATTTAAAAACTCAGATTAGCTGCCAACATACTAGACGTAGATGACAAAACCTTTACTGTACAACTCAAATTCCATTTGGCTAGCTCTACAAAATGTTTTGAAGTATTTTCCACTTTAAATACTTTTGTATTTGTTTCTGTCCCTAGCTAAAGTAACCAAAGGATGTTTGATATCATATTTAGAGACTGCTTCACCTAAGAAGCATGTAGGTAGTTAGTACATCTTGAAACCTTTTTGCTTCTCAAGTTCTCTTACTCAATCAACATTTATCCAGCATTATTAGTATGTGTCCACAGAAAAGTGAAAAGGGCTGATGAGATGGGTCAGTGAGTAGGAGTGCCTGGTACCAAGCCTGGGATGATCCAGAGCGATTTCTGGGACACCTATGGTGGAGGGTGAGAACCAAGTCACTGAGGACTGTCCTCTTAACCCCCCCCCCCAACAAA